>JAUZNK010087150.1:0-12770 GCA_035046665.1 Euphysa ruthae | reverse complement strand
ATTGGAATTTCGGTCAACCCAGTTATGCCACCTTTTTCATTTTACTTTGACATTCTCCTGTTTGTTTGCATGATTGGTTAAGGGGGTCTAAAATATAAAAAAAAAGTTTCACCAGTTCATCTAGTAATTCTATGTACAAATCTAAATTATTTTTTCTGTGAGCACGTATAAGTATAAACATCATTGTTTGTATGCAAATAATTTCCTAGAACCAAAGTATTGAATGTTTTAACATTCAAAATTCCATTGTTCAAAAGTAAGTTCTTGTGGATTTAACACTACTTGAAACTATTAACCTGTAGAAGAAAATAGTATTGAATTTAACTCAAGAGAAATTTGTTACCATTTTGCTATAAGCAGTTGTATACACAGGTGCAAAAGATAGCAAAAATCCTTGATAAAAAACCTTTCAAATAGAAATTTTTTTTTAGTTGTTAATTGTAATTTATATTACTTGTGCCTTACATAACTGATAGACATTTCTTTACCTTAAAATAATAAACTGGATGACGTGGCCAAACATGCAACCGTCGATGACTTGAAAGTCACAATTTTATTTAAAATTCTATGCCAAAAATCGAAGAAAAAAAATTATAAAAATAACTCGTATTTTTCCATTTAACACAACCGGGCCAAACAAAAATATTCATATGGTGAAATCAAAAACAAAACAAAACAAAATTAACTTTAAATTAATGTATAATAAAAATTTCTTGAAAATTGGCGTTTTTGTTTAAGCGGCCTGCATTTGTTGTTTAGTGACAGTCAATCAGATCGATTGGGTCGTCTTGCTGATCACCTCCTACAGCAACAATGGTATTTAAAATTTGTTTTTTACTTAAAATTTATCTTTTTTAGAGAGTTTGAAAGTATAAATAAATCATAAAGATTATTCATTTTACATTAATTGCTTGTATTTGATTTTCAAATTTGGGTGAAAATCTGCTTCATAAATTCTTATGCAAATATTTATTTTCCTTTTTATAGCTATTATCCCTTACATCCAACGTCAGAGGAAGTCAATCTAGACTATGAAAAATTTGAAACACATGCTTTTATGGCAGTTACACCTGATGTGTTAGTGGTGCCTTCAGATCTCAGATATTTCATCAAGGTATACTACACAATTTTTATTTGTAATTCATACCATAGTAAAAATTTAACTTATTGGTAATTTAATTATACGTAAGTTTTTATGTTATCATCAAGGAAGAAAAAACATATTAAATTAAAGAATGTCTTAAGCCCTTAACCATTTCGTAAGGGAATTAGTGATTTTAAGGGGACTAACAGGACAAAAGTCTCAAACTTTCGAAATAACTTTATTATATTGCTATAATCATGAAAATTCTCAAAAACCAATTTTTTAACAAATCTGTTCCTCAAATTTTGCCAAGCGATCTTTTCACCAAAAATGCTAGAAAGTAAAAAATATTACTTGTTAATACTCTACTTTACGCAATTTTTATAATTGAAATATGAAAAAAAATATATTTTCCCTGTTTGTTAAGTCAATTGTCCGTTACATTCCACTTTTAATTATATTAACTTTTTGTCTATTTTAAAGGCCATATATCGTAAAATACACAAAAAACATACCAATTCATAGCTAAAATAAATGTAATCAAGAGCTTTAAAATGACAATTATAATTGTTGATTGTCGGTTAATTCTTACTTTAAAAAATGACAGCGCCCAAGTGTTCTATAAGTATTCAAAAGGATTCTCACTGATAAATTTGAATACTTTTGTTACATCGTTAAAAGCTTTCCATGCATTCCACATTGCTTTTTTACCTTTTTGGTAAAATGGTGAATGTTGCATCCAGATAGTGTATGGAAAAACGGAAGCGACGCCGAAACTTCAGCTCCAATAGAACAAAATGTCTCATTAATGTTAAACGAAATATAATATTTACCAATACCAGATTTTCGAAATTCCCTAATAATTTAATGTAATTATATCTTTATCTACTAAGTCATTTTTGTCTTTTACATTCAAAACTATGTTTTCATTGTCTGTAAAACAAACTACCTTTCTTTCTTTAAAAATGTGATTTATAGTTTAGTTGTTTAAGAATATGATTTATTATTATATTTTAGGAATATTTTGTAGAAAGTCCTACCAGTTATTGCTGGTAATTTTGTCTGTGGGTTTCTAATACCTGATCCACGTTTTTGACTCGTTTCAAACTATTCACAACATCCCAAAAAATATCAACACAGTTAACTGATTTTAGTTCACCATTCACAAAGGGTATAAATATGTTATTTGCGTAATATCGGAAATTTTTTTACTAAGGTTGGTTTTAATAAATATGGGCTTCTCCATAAAATTTTTTACATTTAATGTAGTTTTTTTCAAAATGTAAAACTACAGATGTTAAATAAAGCCAATAGTATCTGGCTTTTCACAACTTCTAAGCTTGTCTCCATCTGATAATGATGTTGGGTGAAACTAATTTTCGTGACTTAAGAATATTGAAGGATCACCTTCAAGTTGATTAGCAAGGTAAAGTCTCCCGAACAAATCAGCGTCTTTTTTTCAATTTAATGTTAATTTGTTTTCTGTAATAGGGCTGTGGATTGACATTCCGTCTTTGTGTAAATTGGTGTGGTATTCTTGATATAAGTTTTTTCCAGTTTCTTTGATTGTTTTTAATGAAGAAATGGACAATTCGTTCTTTGTGTGTAGAACAATAATATTTTGTCCTATATCTAAGATAGGGTTACCATAGTCAAGAAATGTTTTTTTTTTGAACTAATTACTTCCTTTTTATAAGTACTTTGTATTGATGAAGTTTTCTCATGATGCCGAAAATCATTTTAATTGTTTAGGTTTCTTATGAAGTTATCTTCAAATTCTGTAAGTAATCTTGCTTGCTCTGGTCCTACACTTATCCATTTTCTTAATGCTATTGGAATTTCGGTCAACCCAGTTATGCCACCTTTTTCATTTTACTTTGACATTCTCCTGTTTGTTTGCATGATTGGGAGATTTCATGTTTCTTGCATGTATCGACCCCACTGGCTGTAGTTAAGGGAGTCTAAAATATAAAAAAAAAGTTTCACCAGTTCATCTAGTAATTCTATGTACAAATCTAAATTATTTTTTCTGTGAGCACGTATAAGTATAAATATCATTGTTTATATGAAAATAATTTCTTAGAACCAAAATATTGAATGTTTTAACATTCAAAATTCCATTGTTCAAAAGTACGTTCTTGTGGATTTAACACTACTTGAAACTATTAATTTTTAAGTGTAGAAAAACATAATAATGTCACTTGATGTGTGTGCTGTGTGCATGTGCTGTGTGATACTTTTGAATAGGATTCAGCTGTTCCTGTTGTTGTGGCTGAAGATTCAATTAATGCATTTGTCCATCCTGGCTCCAATAGTAAATTTCTCATGCAATTCTATAGCGCTTTTTCTGTGTGCAACCTACCTAACTAATCCAAAAACTTATTTTCTCCAAGAACTTCTGGTCATTGCCGTATATATTTATATATAACATATTTAGCTTCAGCAAATACAGGAAAATCACATGCAGGAATAGAAATCTGCTTTGGATTAAGGAACTCTGTTAAGTTTTTTAAAAGCATCATTCCATGTTATATCATAGCAGGTGAATCTGCTTTTTCTAAAAATAGAGGAAGCAATGCAGATGGATTAAGAATAGTTGATACTTGCGTAGCGTGATATGCAAGACAAGAAATACTATCAGTTTTGATGTTGCTAACTATTTATTGGTTTGCTGTTGATAACTATTGGTTTTCTTCATCAATAGCTTTTGAAAGAGTTTCAGCTATATTTGTAATATTTTCAGATGGTAATGATATGAAATGTTGCCTTATTAACATTGTTGGAACTATTGTGTAACTAACTATATTGTGTAACTATATCTTTAGAAAGAAGGTTACGATTGAATTCGAAATTTTGTTTAACACCTTAATTTTTTGTACTTGAATTATACCTATAGCTATATCATGTAAACCAGACGAAGCTGTTGAGGAGAGGCTGTGATCGATATTGTCTAAAGCCCCAACTGTAACTATTTCTTTTCTAGGTGAAGCTGGAGATACTATGATTAAACTGTCCACACACGTTTGGTGCTAACAAGTTTTCAATTTCTAATATCTCAATAATGTTATTTTCTTGTTGTTGTGCTTATGTTCAATCCTACGTATGTAGGAACCGATGGTTCTCTTTTATGTGAATGTCGTTTCAATCCCTCTGGAATGATCTTTTGTCTTTTTTTATAGTTATGAAGTATGAGTTGTGATATTGTTTTGCAATTTTGAGAAGCCAATAAATCACCTCCAATATTTGGTCCATATAGTATCATTGAAATCAACTATTGAATATCATTGAAATCAACTGTTGAATCATTGGTAGAATTTCTTGACAGTTTCAAAGCTATACTAGACTAAGCCATTTTGTATGTTGTATAAAACCTGATTCAGAAATCGGAAGTGGAAAAGTTGCAGAATCTTTGCCAAATATCCGATTACGCAAAAAATGAAGGTTGATCAGGTTTCTGATTTCGGCAGATATAAAAATCTATCAAAAAAAGGGTCAGAGGACAAGTTGGACATACAATTTGGCCACTTATGTGGGTACCTAATAACTACCTTGTTTCTTAAAATTAACCATTAACAAAAACTCAAATAAACATCCTTTACCTTGAATTTAAACTTAATTGAATACACTTGTGGCCTTGCCGTTTTTCGAAAACAAACCTATTTTCAACATAGTAAAGAAAAGCCAAATTGAAACTTGAATTTACACTAATGGCCAGAAATTTTAACTACGGCCATATTGTTTGACCAAAATTTTCCCTTGACCCATTTCAAAACCAAGAAAAGCAAAATACATATTTGATGTTTGTACAAGCTGCAAAATTAAAATTAATTTATCTTTCAATCATAAGAACTAACAAAAAAAACAATGAATTTTTAAGGGTGGGGGCGGGGGAGCCTCCATTCTCTGTTTCCATGGATTAGACTTTTAATTATCTAGCTAGTAACTCTTCTCTTTTCATTTCAATTTTATAATTATATATAGATTTATCTTTGAATTTATAAGAAACAATATGAGTAATATCGGTTATATTAATTTTCGCTAGTTTTATAATTTTATTATATTAAAAAATTTTGTCAGTTTACAACATAAAATTTTTCTGTTTATGTGTGTGTTTATTATATGGAAAACAGCATATTAAACATAACATAAGTAAAATACTAAAAAGTGATGCTGAAAGTAGGATAATTTTCCATATAATCTGTTCTAGCAAATAAGAAGTAGGAAAACTGAAGCATAATTACATCATAGCTAAATGGTTTCATAAAATCTTTCCCAGGCTCCTAAAACTTGGTTTTTGAGAAGAAGAATAATAGCTACGATCCTTAGGACTTATTTTGAAATTATGAGGCTTTTGTCCACCAGGTAGATCCCCATTGTTTTTATGTGCCACAATTCCCCTCACTAATATAGAAGCAACGAATGTGTTAAATTTCATTTAAAAGATGACAGTCACCTTAATTACTCGATTCCCAACATCAAAACGATAAAAGCACATTCAATTGGTAAATTAGTAAATCTAGAGCACTTGGTGGTGTCAGTCATACTAAAAACAGGAAATTCATCAAATAGGGATCTGAATACATTGTTGTGAAAATACGGTTTATATAAAACAGTGTCAGATAAAATGGTTAACCAACTTTTTTTAGTTCCCCATCTATCTAACATTTTAAGCAATTTTTGTTGCTTAATTTCGTACTTTCAAGAATTCTATGTGTTTAATGTTGGAAGTATAATCATTGTAATAATTCAATGTAGTTTTCTTACCTATCAATAAAGTTAACTGCATATTTTGGTGATTTATGTCAATTTATCATTATAAAGTAATCTTTTAAAATTCATTTCTGGTACATACCGTATTTTCTTGAAAAGAAGCCACCCTTCAATAGAAGTTGCACAAATTCTCTTTAAAAAACAAAAGACACTCTTGATTAGAAGAGGCATTTATTTTTTCGAAAGGATAAGTTAAAGCCGCAAATGGAGTAAAAACGTGTTTTTACAAAAAAAAAAAATCGTTTTCTCTGCCATAGTTATTCATATCACAATTTATACAAATGTTTGCACTTTGTTTCGTATTTGTTTCTATTCTACTTGCAGTAAAATGGCTTCATATCAAGGAAATTCTTTCTGCAGGTCTAGAAGTCGAGTAACTTCATTATTCGTCTGAGGATGAAGTTTGTGACGAACTTACACAGAGTCATAGTAAAAAAGAATGAAATAACTGTTTGGACGCTCTCTACTTACCAATATTGAATTTTCAAGAAAATAGAAATTCCATAACATTGCATTTGGTTTATTGTTTTTATTTGTTATTATTTATAAAATTTAGTTTAGCAAAATAAATAAAAACTTTATAAAATGGTAAAAAAAAATTGTTTTATGAGTTTATAGTTTCCCATGCAACTGTTATAAAGAACCTAAACTAAAAGTTTTCAAAAGAAGTAAATAAAAGAGCTCAACAGCATAAAGCCATTCCAAGAGACAATATTCCCGATAAACCAGGTACTGCTGCAAGAATCCACCCCCAGTTTTTGAAAATGTTCCTCAGAGTATGATTCCAAACCCGCCTGCTAATACAAGACATCTCTTACTATTAGAAATGAACAAGAGAATGAAATGGAAATTTTTTATACAAAAAAAATAAAATTGAATATTATGTACTTTTATGTAAAATTACATAAGAAAAGCGTTACATACGGTCAAATAACTTCTTCGCTGGTAGTGTTCCAATGTTCTTAATATTGATTTCACAAAACATTGAATTTGAATGCTATCATGTAAGTGTAAGAAAATTTATTCCATCACTTTCTAAAAACCGAATTACTGTATTAGACAGATGCTCGAAAATTGAAGAAACTGTTAGATTTTTTGCACTGTGAAAAAATTGTCGACAATAATGAAAATGAAAACATTCCAACTATGTCAGCTGTTGATAAAGCTAGTGTGTGTGTTCATGGACCTAAAACAATCATTCGTGCATTTACATATTATTGTACTTCAACATCACTTCACAGATAATTAAAGGAATACTACCAATTACCTTGCATCAAAACGCTCAGTAATATAGTTTCAAAAGTTTGTGAACTTGATGATATAGATTTTGTTAAAAAAGTATTTTTTAAGCTTGTTGATCGACAAAAAACTACAGTTCTTGTCACTGAAGTTTATGTTAAGCTATTTTTGCCATACCATGGTGGAAACTTGTTTGGAGCATCTAAAAATAATCCAGTTTCTTGCGGCAACAGTCTTAGGTATTATGATAAAATATAAAGTTTTTTTTGTTTTGGAAAATTATTATGTTATTAACCAATTCACGGAAAAATATAAAAATGATCCATTTAAGCGTGTTGTAAGAGATGAGAACAATGGACGTTTGAAATTTCTTGCAGATTTTGCAAATATGACAGCTAAGATGAGAAGTAAAAGGCCAAAGGTTCAAATCTTTTACAAGAGACGCAAGTAATGTAATTGAACACACCTGCAAAGATTTTATTAATTTATGCAATCAGTTACTTAAAACTACTCAAGATTACGTCATGCTTAATGCGTTTACAACTGATTACCTCGAAAATGCATTTGGGAAATTGACACAGAGTAATGGTGGAGCTTAATTTTATTTCAGTTCAAAACGTTGTTGAAAAATTAAATATTGAAATGGAACATTATTTTGTGCTCATGAAAAACCTCTTTTTTAAATTTCAGGATATATAACAAAGAAAGATACAACTATACAAATTATTATTATATCAAACATGGTGAATTTTTACGAGATGTTGACCAAGCTAGATTAAATGTACCATCTGATAATGCTTCACGGTGGACATTTCTTTGTTTCATAGTGTTCAACCTTGTCAAGGAAAAAATCTGTCGCAAATATTTGTGTAATGTTTTCATGTCAGTGTCAGATTTTCTTGGTTTAAATATGCTGAAAAAACATGGTGTCATTTTATCAAACATACTTCTTAAAAACTATTCTTTGACTGAAGCACCTAAAAGTTCAAAGCATCAAAACTTTTAAAGTCATTTAAATAGTTTACATAAATTATTCAAAATTTGTCTAACTTAAATTAGTCTTGATATTTCCATTAATCAATCTCAAATCTCTCTTTGCTTTTACTGCTTGCATCCTAAATACTTATTGATGTAAGGTTTTAGCTGTTTATTCCCAATGAAAAACAACTGTTGTGTTTTAATATTTTTTTAGTTTCTTCCCCGGTCAAAGCTATCATTTACATGACTTCTAGGCCTGCGTCTGTGTAAGTTTGTCACGAACTTCGCCCCCAGTCAAATAATGAAGTCGGACGACTTCTAGACGTTTAGTGAGTGTCGCCTAGCTGCATATGAATGAAAACAACTTTTTTATTTATTTATTATTTTCTTACTCTCTGGGTCTGGGCATGAAAATTTTTCAAATTTTGGTTTAAAAATGTCATTTTTCAAGATTTTGATTTTGCTGAAATTTGTATAAAAGTTTAAAAATATTATTCTTTACTTTTGTGCTTAGGCTATTTTAAATGTCTTATTGGGCCCAGTCCCCAGGGAACATGTCATTTTTGACCTAAAAATATATTTTCTTAATTTAATCGAAATCTTTCCATTGCAAGATGAAGGACAAGAGAGGGTGTTTTGCTCGATTGTCACGTGCCAAAAAATCAGATTTCCCGGATCGGACCCAAGGTCGTTTTAGGCTTAAAAACAAAACTTTTTTGAAATCTTTTCAACGAGTTTATCTTTTTGGCCTGAAAATTACTCTTTAAAATTTAATTTTTCTAAAAAGTTTAATTTCGGACGTCATAAACGATTTTTGCGTGAGTTATGCCCAAGATTTTACATTTTCTAGCTACGCTTTAATTCTATTGCAATTTTGATAATGCTCAGAAATATTTTTAAATTCAATTTTCTGAACAAGGTATAACTATTAACAATTTGATTTTTTAGAGGTGTTTACAAATGGAGCTTTTTTTCTGGTTAGAAATTTTCTGTTCTATTGTTAATCATGGGCCATACTTGTTCACGAAAACTTTGTTATAATTTTAGGATATCGAAGGCTGCTTGTGTGTCAATCCAGGAAGACTGGTGAAAGGACAAACTGGCGGAACATTTCTTAAATTATTAGTGAAACCACGAAAGGTTCAAAATGTAAATAAATCTTCTGCAGTCACGCGCAGTATTGGACAAATAATTCGTATTTAAACCTTATCATGATCAAACCAGAATCTTGGCAAATGTAAATAATTCATTCTAGAATAGTAATATTGACTTAAAAAACAAGGAGTGTTTTATTTTTCTCGTAAATGTTTGAAAATATAATATTTCACAATTTGAATGAAACTTCTTTAAATTATTTCATTTCATTTGGATTATTCGGAATTGCTGATTTTGGAAATGCTTTTGAATTTCGGATTGATTTCGAATCAAACTTAACGGGAAATCTGTTCTTTGTCGATTGTTGAAATCACAGCTTATTTTGATTATTTTTCCATTCAGAATATTACTAAGCAAATCTCATGTGCATATTGTGAAAATTCAAACATTCCTCAAATAGTGCATTTTATGCTACCGTTGTGAATTGCCAGTCGGAAAATTCCCTCCTGTATTTAAATACATGTTACCTTCAGGTTCTTTTGAAAATTAAACAAAATTTTCGTGGGGAAATTCTATTTATATATTACATTTAATAAGCTAGACACTAAAAAAGAGTGTATGTGAATCGACTTATATGAAAAATTTGATGGGTTTTTAGAGTATGCTGATTTTGCTACTTTACTTCAAGAAAAGCGAATTGTCCAGTTTGCCTAAATGGCTTAATGGATATCTCTTTACGTGTTTATATGAGATCTGCACTGTTTTAATATTCTTACTAGGGTCTGCCATTTATGACTAGACTGTGTGATCACCAGTTTATGGAGCTAATATCGAAAATGTACTCAAAATGGTAGTGCCAAACCAGCACTCTATTATACCAATTATATAATGAATAGTAATTAGGGGTGGTTTTGATTATACCCTGTGTATCAGCTGGAAATAAACCCATTGGTTATTCGCTAGTTTTACCACGTAAGATATCAGCCTACTATCTGATTTTTTCTTTTCTGTTCAAATCTTAGGAGGAGAAGGAAAATTTGGTCTCTAGCAGAACGCTAATGTTTGGGCTCAATTAGAACGCAAAAAGAAGAAATATTTCCAAAAATTTTGATTTAGTTATGATATTTCATACGAGTTACATCGACTAAGCTCTTGCTTAGTGTGGTGGTCATAACCTTGAGGCACGAAAGGTATTTCTAAAAGGTATAAGTCGTTTTTAATCTAGTTCCAAAAAAAAGCATATCAGGTTTTGTACGATTTAGATATTTATTATATTTCAGACGAGTTAAATAGATTCAGTTATTAATTATTATATCGATTTGGTTGTTTATGATTCATTCAGACGAGTTGTATCGACTTCATTTTATAGATTTTGTTCTTGCTCAAGTGTGGTGATCATGGCCTTAAGGCACAAACGATATTTCTAGAAGGTAAAAATTGTTTTCTAATATATCTAATAGTAAATTTGTCTTCATTGCATTTTAAAACAGATTATAGCATAAGAAAATTGTTGTTTGTTGAATTCTGCTGCAGTTTTCTTTTGCAGATACAAATATAGTATCAGACTTTCTTTATTTAACACAAGAAGATAGTAGTAGTATTATAGCTACTAGTTACATCCATGAAAATATCAGAGCCAAATCAAATATCTACCAATATATTATTTTCTATTTTTGCCTAATAAACGCTCATCTCTGGTAGCGTAAGAAAATATGTTTTGTTGAATTCTGCAGATAAAAAATATAAATATCACATTTTCTTTGTTTAACACAAGAAGAAAAATAATATTATAGCCAACTGTTGATCATCAAACAGTACAAAAAGCTTTGTGTGCTCTTTGCTGTGGATTTCCTAGTCCAAGAAAATGGTGATAAGTTACCTCAAGAATGCCAACTGTTGCCTGGTCTAAAAATTATGTTCATTACAGATACTGAGAGAAAATTATAAAAGTCCAGCACCAAAACAAACGCAATTTGATAGCAATGGACCAGTTGAAACAACAACAAAATCTCGTATTGCATGCCTTTCTGATCCAAACGATGCAAAAAAAAAAATTTCCTGTAGACTGGGAGTACACACGAGGCGAACCACTTAACGGACTAAAAACAGCAAGATTCTCTTCCTACAATATTTATTAATGGAATCAGTGATATAACAGCTCTTAAACTATTTGATGTAAATTTTATTGAGCACATTTATTTCACACACGATAATTTTGTTTCAAAACATCCATTTTTAAAACTTGAAACTTAGAAAACAAGCTCTCACTCAAAGCTCCGATTTGGTGTCATAACAAATTATTGACCAACATTTGAGAGTTGAGCAACTTAAACAAAGCTTATAAAATTATCAGTGTGGATGCTAATTTGAAAAATATAGATTCCTTTTGGAGAAAACGCAAATGGGAAATGAATAGTATTCTTTAATACAGCATGGTGATATGTCAGCCTATGTTGATACCATGAGTTGTAGGCAGTAACATTTCCAACCGTATTTGCGGCTTCTTTCAAAGTATTATTCTAAAGTGAGTGAGAGACAAAATAGAAATTGACTTCAATTTCGGAGGCCGGATATTCTTCAAAATTTATATATTGTCACCGGATATTTTAATGGAAGAACAATCAGCTACTATGCAAATGTCATGAAAGAAACACTTCAATACAGTGACGTATAGTGAAGGTACGAATTTGCTAAAATTAGAGGAGCCATTCATAATCAACCGGTTTTTTCTAGCTCAAAGCATGCTGAGAAAGTTAAAGAAGCTTTAAATAATGAAAATCCAGCTGACTAATTGCATAAATGGCTCCAAACAAATAATTTTGACTCACAGAAAAACAATATGTATTTCCTGGTTTTGTGACAATGTATCCTGCTGGTGGTCAAGAATAAATCCTTAGAGTTGATAAAAGAACTTGGATTTCATAAAAAATCCCATTAGCTAAAACCTGAAAGAACACAAGCATCACCTGAGGTTAAACATTTAGCTTCATCTTCATATCAACCGAGTAACTCTTCATCTTTGTAACGCCTACTGTTTTCGTCTGAAGCGTAAAAGGTTTGATGTGATCTGTAAAAAAGTTAAGAATGGCAATACAAATTATAATTCCATCTGATTTTGACAAATCTTCTAAAAATCTTGTTTCCCAAAATTTTAAAGATTTTAAGTTTTTTTCAAGTTCTTTTGTTGTATCAAATTCATTTTCTATTAAAAGAAATATAAGGAACCCAATGGTACCTACTACAATTCTGTCAGGAAAATCTTCTAATAATTCGTTAAGACCTTTGCTTATATAATATTCATTACTTTCGCATATACTATCCCCATTTTCTAAAATGAAATTTAAATGTGTTTTACTCCATTACGTTACTGACTTAATTTTCGAATGACAAATTGAAACTGAAATTTTCATAGAACATTGTAAAACACGAGTGTAACCAAATTTGAAGTCTCCCTGATTAAAGTCACTCTTGCATGCTTTAACGATAGTGTAAGTTAGTGATGTTGTTGAGAGTGAGAATGTTATATATAACGTGGGGAAACAACAAATTGCCGAGACAATATTTCCAGATGGGCCCACGTGGCGGGTCTTGGAGTACTTAGAAC
>JAUZNK010087139.1:0-12771 GCA_035046665.1 Euphysa ruthae | reverse complement strand
AAGGTATTCATTTACTCATGATCCTTTTTTTTTTTTTTTTTTTGGAAAACTTGGTATAAAGGAAAATTTATTCTTGAAACACTCAAGAAGATTGTACAAAATGGGAAAAACATACCAGTTAAATCCTTCTTATGAGATTATTCAATTTTAAGATTTTCTTTTTATTGAGTAGCTAATAATTGAGCGGTTTTCAAATCATGGAAAATTAACGAAACCCATCCCCTAAGGATAATTTATAGATATCAAAAATAAAATTTCTGCTGAAATCGCAATTTTCTTGAGGTGTGGGTCTGAAGTGTGGCTTTTCCAATATCAAGAAAATTTTTCTTAAATCGTTTTCTAACCCCCAATTAGTTTTAATATGAAAAGTGTATTAGCTGAAACACAGATATTAAAATATAACATATCCATAACAAATGTCAATATTTTTTGTCGTATCCCGGGGTACTTAAAAAGTTCCTTATTACAAATCTGTGCTAAGAAACCCGAATAATGTTTATATTAAGTTTATAAAAGACAAGGGGAAATACTTTTTAAAAATAAAACACCGCCTAATTTGTTTCAAAACAAATATCAGTCTATAAAAAGAACTTCGTTATCTGTAATAAGAACATCTAAGAACAACAAGATAATTTTATTTTTAGTTCACTAGTCAACTTATCGATTGAATGATTAACTATATATTTCTGTCAGCTTGTTTGGCTCAACTCTGATAAACATTTACTGTGGCTATTTGCAGTTAAACTTCTTATATTAAGACTTCTCCATGTAATATAATAATTAATAAAAATGAACATTGGCTTGACGGTTAAAAATCGATTAATGCTCTAGAGACACGTCTAGAAGCAGCTAGTAAAAAAAATGGGTTATTTTGTATGGACACAAAAATTAACGACAATTCGGCTGGAGATATTAAAACTGGAATCATTTTAAAAATTTAAAAAACTCTGCACTTCCATTTCCAAAATGTATATATATGACTGTAATTTAGTCACAGTCACCTAATTCATGTGAGTGACGTAAGATCTTGTACAAACCATAAGTTAAGTACATGGAATTTAGCGAGTAACAATCACTCCACTATTGTATATATGCCAGGGATGACGTTAAAAATACGACAGCAAAGCTTTAGAGGCACTCTCGAATACGAGTGGCCAGTTATTATGATGCTTTACAACTGTCCGATCTGTAAAGTCAATACAACGTTATCCCTCCAATAAAAGGATGCAATTTACGAAAAAGCATAATTCGAAAATAGAATAGAAGTAAGGGTCACTGATAGCTTATAATATACTATATAGTATAGTATATATATGAAAACAACAAAAGGCTTAATGGTTGGTAAAACTGATGGTAGTTAAATGATTAAACATAGCTGTTTGTTTTTATAGGTTCGATAAATAATAATTATCTTTTATGTAAAGATGTATGTGTATTCGCAGCAGGTATATCTAAGATATTTCGTCTGTTCAAATTCTAGATTGCATTTTTAAAATTGTGTGTCTAAAACGTATTTTTATCAACTAGTTTAAACTGTTGCCAATTTTACGAGAAATTACGGAAAAAATACCGAACCGGAAAGTTTTACGGAAATTCCCATGCGTAAAGTAAATAATCTATTTTATTAGACCATGCTTTTATCGGGCTAACTCCTAAATCCAAATCGACTGAGTTAGAAGAGGTGTCTGAGTGTTTTAGAATTAAAATAAAGCAAATAATCAACAAGCATTTGATTTATTTATTTTATCTTGTTGAATTTATTTGAACAGTGTATCATTTTATCCAGACAATTTGTTCATTTGATAGATACACATTACCTTAGCTCTCTGAGATTTCAAAAATGTTATAAAATATATATCGGATACTTTGGTATTATAATCTTGTATGCATGTTTTTATAAAAAACTTTACGCTAGGATTACATCCATTTCATGTGATTCTGATCACATTTTAAAGATTTTTTAAATATACCATTTTTGAAAAAAAAAAAAAAATAAAAAAAATATATATATTTTTTTAACACCATTTTTTTTTTCTTTTTTAAATTTCCGCTGGAGGTCATCGTGCTCAATTCTTGTATTAAATAACTACTTTCTTATTATTTTAAGCCAATAATTGATTATTTATGTAATATAATATACATTTTCGTAAATTTTAACAGCTTTGCATTTTCTTTAAACATTTCAATTTTAAGGAACACATTTTCAAATTAACTCTAAATACTAAGCTGTCATCAACTAATTGTTTGATAGCAAGGCAAATTAACAAACCCTTCTTTTTGCTTATAAAGCGTTGATAGGTTCATGTAGTTAAAAGCCGTCACTCAATTTTTAAAATATATTGAGTTTTCCCAAAGCCAAAGAAATCCTGAATTGGGTTTTCCCAGGTAAAAAATTTTCTAAATTTCAGTTGATACAAAGCTTTGAAATCCGCATCAGCCAGTCTACTAAAAACGAATTAAGATGTATTAAATTTTTCCAAGTTTAGTGGCAACCCCAAATATGATGAATATTACTTTATATATATGAAGGTTATTTTATGCAAGGCGAAAGAAAGTTTAGATTATTGTGATTCTGGACAAAACTGATAGGAAGTTTAATCTCCAGTAGCAACGATAAAATAAACATTAAGTCTAAATTAGTTAATTTTGAACAATTTGGGGTTGTGAATTTGATATAGATAAGTTATAGATTCATTATCGACCAAAAAGCTACTGACTAATTAGATTTGATTGGTCGTTTTGGGCACGGATTTAAAGAAATGAAAAATCAGACGCATGATTTAGTAGTAAAATTTTGAATCTTTTGTTAATGATGGTTGAGCGCTAAAAGTTTCCAAAATATGTAACTTGCTTTAAGATTCCCAGTAAATTCTCTGAATAATTGAAAAGTTTTTATATTGAATTCTTTTAACTAAAGATTGAATTACTAAATAATTCTCTGTGGTGGAACTTACTTCATGACAATTGAATTCCCAGTTCGGCTCATATGAGCAACTAGTTTGAAAATTTCCTCGAATTTTCGTCATAAACATTATTTCGTTTAACATATTTTTTTATAACTTTTCACTAACTCTGCGTGTAATACATGCATATGTGTATAAACATTTAAAAAAAAACTTGCAATAGCTAAAACAGATTTCCTGCAAAAACAAAAATGAAATATATAGCACGATTAAACATCAAGAACAGTTGAATTACTCAAACTCTATCACATAAAAATTGTGCGATATTTTCAGTGAAAAATACAAGCCACAAGTGCTTGTTAAGAAAGAACCCTGCGGCAATTTCAAAATTATTATTTCTTCTTTTAAGAGACCTTAGGGGTTCATCAACATTAAAGCTCCTTTTCATTCAGATGATGTGGGAGAAATAAAGTTTAAAAATTTTATCAAAACATCTATTTGTATTTTTAATTCTTGGTAAATGTTTTTCGAGCTTTTTGGTACCACGCATCAACCAAAATGAGGTTGTATAAGTCATGTATTGTGAAATGGTAGTTTTAATAAAGAATCGTTGTCTTTTATTGGTATATAATACAGGGCCAGGTAAGTTTACTTAATTTTAGTAGATATAAAGGTATCTAACAAGTGCCCGGCTTTTGTTAATTATTCCCTATCGTTTCAGATAAAAAGTTGTGTATTTGAATACGCCAAAGATGTATTATAAATATCTATCAGTCATGAAACTGTAAGAACATACACTTTGATATAAATTATTGAAAGACATCATAAATAGATGATAGTGATTCATTCATCATTAATAATTAAGTTAAGTGAACACCGTTCTATATGATCACTCTGAAGAACTAAATGTCCTACGAAGCACGTAGATAGGCCAATGGTACGCGCTTTTTCTTTAATCCTCTCTACTATTAGATTTCTTTAAAAATACAGTTTAAAGTGAAGCAGTTATTATTTTATAGTTGTTAAATTGAGCAATTAGCCTAGGTGAGTCGAATAGCCTGGAGTGTTCGGGTATGTTTTTTTTTGACACATCTTAAGTAGGAACTCTGTCATTTTAATTTGCAAGTGAGTTCGGAGGCTGATTACAAGAAGCTACTTTTGAGTTCATTTTAACTAACCTATGAAAAAATAAGAAAATAGACAATAAAAGAAAGCAAACCATAAATCTAGCTAAGTGCTTTCATTATGAAAATCTATTTTACAAATGCTTTACAAATGTTTTAAAGGGTTAATTTTCCAAATATATAGAAAAAAATCCTTGACATCAATTGTCATTAAAATCAATTAAAATTAAATGAAAAAAAAAAAAATAAATAATCGGTAGACCCGGTTATCGGTTTAATGTGTTCCTAGAATTAGGAAAATAAAACTTGCAAAGAATCTACAGCAAGTCAAATTTCTCGAATTCGATTCAGCAATTCGAAATCTTCTGCAAAATATCTCAGGTTAAGTTGATATGAAGTCTTTTTGGAAAAATATGACAACACCAAGATTAAGGACGATTCCTAAGTGTTTAATTGGTTTTTAATGATGAGTTTGATAATTGGAATGCTTTATAAACAAGATAAATAAAGATTTTAAAAATATAGTACCATGCATTTATTTACTTCATAAACAGAGCATGAATAACTTTTTTAAACGGTAATGAATAATACCGTATAAACCACAAAACCATCTCACTTTACCAGAAATAACTGTTACGATTTAGGTGCAAGACCTAAATCATTCATTCATCCTAAATGCACTATAATAATTCTATCTTGTTCAATAAACTACTAAATATAAATTTAAAAAAAAAAATAATAATAATAATAAATAGACTAATCCAACAGTTCTTGAGACCTTAGACCTCTGGGTCAGGCTATATATAAAAAAATCGCTGAAGACTTTCAAAAACAATAACGGAATAATCTTTAAATAAAAATTTCATTCGATTCCCAAGCTCTTTTATATGAGATATAATCACAACATTGCTTTTATCTTTTAAAAAAATGAGGAAAAATGATTATATTTCAAATGTGAATAAAATAATTTATTGATGAGTCTTTTATGGTTGAACGTGATAAGTTTCTAAAAAAATACTGATTGAATTAAAGCCTCGAAACTTTTTATTATTTGCTATTTATTATTGAATTAAAGGCGCATTATCAATCAAACACCGCATACATGGTGCGATACAAAAAAAAAAAAAAAAAAGTTGAGAGAAGTTTATAAATTTCACCGGAACCGATGAATGATAAAAACAAACATCTATCACATCCACTCAAAATAAAAATATGATATTTTCCGTAGCGGTGACTTTCAACAGAAAGTATTTCTTATTTTTATTTGATTTTGGCCAACAAATTACACCAAAAATTGAAGCAATAAAAAAAAAAAAACACTTTAAGTATATTTAGAGGGAAACAACGCCGTTTAAAGTCCTCTAAACTTACAATGTCATAAATAAATCTGGGTTTAGCATCCCCTTTGATTTAACCATGACTCAAAAACGGTTATTTATACACAATTCTACTTTATACACAAGGTGCAAATAAAAAATTTTAATAGAACTGTTTTTATTAAATTCTACATCATTTCAGGCCTTAAATTGCTTTATTATGGTCCATTATTTTTACATAATGTAGAAATCCGGCTATTTTACAATTTCAATGAACATTTAAAGCATACTTCTAAACACCTTGCGATTTCATTTAGATGTTATTTTATATTCTAAATATTCTAGTATAAATTTCATACCAAGATCAATTTCTTATATACCGCAATGTCTATTATACCTTACATGTTTATAACTAGTTTTTTGTGTAATTCCAAAAGTTTAAATTGACCAACTAAGTTAAAAAAGCTGGTAGCTTATTCTTTCAAAATACGACCTAACGTGCACAGGGAATTATAAAACAGTTAATTCATAAGTGACACTCATGTACGAAAGATTAAATAAAACATGTACGATAATCGCTTATTGTGACGAATAGTTCCTCCATTTCAATTACTAAATGTTGTTTTGTTATAGAACTAATTGAATCTTTGATATTGACAAACGCCTTTCTATAAAACAAACAATTAGGATAATCATAAATTAGAAATAATTTATTTGGAATAAATTAAAGCTTTTGAATAAATTAAAATTTTATTTTATTCGTTTTGAAGATCAAAACTAACATCTTTTAGGAAAATATAGAATACAATCAAAGTCTCCTGTTTCCAAACATCAGCCGTTCTTATACCTTGTCTTCTTAGTAGTCTTTCGTATGTCATATGCATAAAATTATACAGAAAAAAAAGCTATTAAAAATCGTGGGTTGATTTTATGTTTATAACTTTGAAAGGAAAACAGAATTAATTTTTAGTAAATCTCTCTAATTATTGCTAGACAACTACTTTAAAAGATTTTCTCCTGAAGTTATGATATAAATTAGCATAGAAAATACAACATGTTTTAAAGCTATGATCATAATGCAATGAACATAAAGGAGATGCGAATCAACATTTTATACTTGATATAAAAAGAATACAGTTTTGTTGCTATCAAAACTAATAAGTGTTGATTATTTACAGCAAATTTGAAGAGGTTTTCAGAACTTTCTTTTTCCTTTGCTTGTGATGAAATGTTTACTATTCACCATAAAAAATTAGTGGGAGGAACAAACTTATTAGACTACAAAACTATAATTCTGATATTATAATGTGAGCGAATTTAAATCTTAAATTGTCAAGTTGTTTCCTGGGGATTATCTTCCCAATGTTTTTAAAAAGCAATACATTTTAGTTTATTTTCAATTATATGGCTCATTATATTTCACTTCATGTTTCATACCAAAGTATTTTTTTTACTCTGTTGAAGTCATTATTGAAGTCTTGTTGGCATAAGCTGGGTGCAAGGTTTAAAGACTTAATTTTCAAATTCCTTCATATATATTATAGCATGAATAAATTAACAATCGCAACCGCACAAAGGACACACAGAATTTGAACTGTAACAATCGCAACCGCACAAAGGACACAGAATTTGAACTGGGGAATATATCTTTCTAAGATAATAATTCTATGAAACTAACAACTAATATCATTTAATTACAATTAACATGTTTTTGTGGGATGTTAAATTGATTATAACCAATCGCATGGCCAAATGGTTGCTTGCGATATAGGCCCTCCCTATATTACCGGAATTATTAGTAATGCTAAAATCTTTTTGATTACTAATAATTTTTTTGAAAACGTTATAATAGCGGATGCCATCATGTTGATAAGAGGAACTAAAGAACATTAATTTCAATATTATCTTGACACACCAAGTGATATTCATCATATATGATTTCCCTAGTAAATTAATATATTAAATTAATCTTATTAGATCACTATTTTTACAGGGAGCTTTGGAAAATTATTGAAATTAAAAAATAAATTAATTAAATATATTTGACCAAATTTAAGATTTAGGCAACAAAACGAACATGAAAACTTTTGTTTCTAAAAGCATATAGTTAACATAAACAAATTCTTTAACATGTTCCTTAAACATCAGGTAAAATCGAAAAAATATAATAATCATTTTTGCGATCAAGCTGCCATGTACTGCAACCAAAGCATTAAACGCGCTAAATTGGTAATTTATGGTTTAGAAATGAATAAAGAATCACACACTTCGCGGCTAACTTTTTTTAGATAGAGCCTGAAATAAGGGTCAGTTTATACCATATTAAATATACTTAATATCTCGTGAATACAAATTAAAGACACTCCGCTGTTTTTTTGCCAAGCTGTTTTCATTGTTTAATATACATTTTCTAATTTGTGTAAAATTGAAAATTTTGAAAATATTGGTTAAATTTGGCACTCTTCGATTTAGACTGTAATAAAAAATGGAGTACACTTAGTATCGTTTCTAAATTTTTCGAAAAATTTTATACATTGCACAATAATGTTGAGTGAAGTTGCCTAAAATTGTTGATGCTTTTAATACTTAAGAATTTTTTAGAATTTTCGATTAAAATAAATAATTGGGTGTATTTCTCCATGGTGCAGGTTGATAAATTACTACTACTGTTTTGTCTAGACTAAATTGGATTTGCATCATACATTTAGAAGAAAAAAAAGTTCATAATAATTTTTGAAAAATTTGGTTTTACAGTTCATTTTTACTTAACTAATTAACTTGCCATATCAGAAATAAATTCACAGTGTTGTTTTAGAATGTTATAGTGAACCTACCTACCTATCCAACAACCTACCTTCCTACCCAGTTAACTACCTACCGACTTACTGCCTTCTTACCTACCTACCGACTCACCGCCTTCTTACCTACCTACCAACCTACCTATTTAACGGTAAGAGGATAAAATTTGAAGTTTGTTTATAGGTAAAAAGTTGGGTGAAGCTCACTAGAGTTAAACCACAAGGCTATAATATTTGTTAAAAAGATAATAATAAAAAGAATAGGTTTCGTGTTGTTTGTCATTAGTTTGAAGGAAATGTTATTTAATACTTTGACTGTGGTACAATGATCCGGAAAAATATTGGAACTTTCAATTCCTTTAATTTACTCGGTTTCAATGACGCATGAATTTCTACATTATGTATATATTGTAGTTAACAAAATAATTAACTAAATAGACAATTTTTACTAAAAGTAACCTCACTTGCAATTTTAAAATTTCTTACAAAACATAATATAAATATGTAACATAGAAATGGTCAAAAATGCAATTATGTCGTTTGCAATCACCAAACATAAAATATTATAAAATTCATAGAATCAACTTTAGAAAATTGACGGAAATAAAAGCGTAGTTTCCGGTCCGTTGCTAGTAAACTATAATTTTTGATACGTGAAAATATAAATTACAAATTCTATGGTTCGTTCATGCAAATTTAAAAGCCGCAAACTCAATTTATATAAATTGACAAAAATGTGAAGTTTTACTTAAAGGATAGCGTAAAAGTTTCGTAATAAAATGACGAAAATTAACTTTAACTTCCGTTTTTGGTTACAAACCATCGTTCCAAATTTCTAGAATTGATAGTACGGTCTAGGATAGAAGTGCATAGCTCACAAATGCAAACAGTAGAGTGAGTTTATAAGTTCATTTTCCGAACTAATTTCTGAGAAACCAAAAAATAAATTCTGCTGACAATTAGTAAATGATGCTTTACATTTTACTTTAACTAAACGCAAAAATTTATAGTTTTAGCTGTCGTGTTTTTAAGGTAAGAATATTTATATCTTTGAGGTGGAAGTATCTGATTTCCGTGATTTTTTAACTTTACACACAAAACTTACTGAAGTACTTAATGGGTATTAAGAGGTTAGATGCCATCAACGCCATGTCTTATGACTCTCCTTATCGCAGCTCTTGAAAGAACACGATTTTTAGTTATCTCATTTGAGAGTTGAAGTCTCTTCACGTCAAATTTATAATATTCTGTCATTTTTTCTTTCGATAGTTGTTGTGTTGAACGTGGGGAACCAACAAATTGCTGAGACAATATTTCCAGATGGGCCCACGTGGCGGATCTTGGAGTACTCAGAACGTCCATTTTCGCCTACGAAATTCGCTCAACCAAACAACCCGACCAATTTGAGCTAGTGTTGCATTAAGCAATGAGTTTTGCTCAGAAACTCAGAAATAACATGGAAATAAATTTCTGCCAGTGGGAGTCGAACGCGTAACCTTTAGCTCCGTAGTCAAACGCCCTACCACTGTGCCAACTCAGCTTTGATCAATAACAATATTCGCCACTTTTTTACTTCGTAGCGAAAAAATTCCTCCAATCATCCATCTTGCAAATGTAACCGTATCATTTCAATCATTCGCGCCTCATGACTTCTTCGATAGATAGTGTTCCTAAACATCCTCTTAGGGTTGGAATTTTATTCATAACCCTTTAAAACAGATCTACCATCGCATGATCATTTATTTTTATACTAGTGTTATCATCAGAAGTAATCGAAAGTCTCACTAGCATGCAACATAGCTGCACAAACATTTCCTCGAGAAAAGTAACTACCAATACATACCAATACAATGTGAAAATAAATCAACAATCGGTTTTAGAGAAATAGACAACAAAAGCGCGATAGAATGATTGTACTAGCGCTTTACTTCTAATGGATCAAAATGGGCTTTGTATGCTCATCCTCAAAAAAATTTTTGAATAAATTTCAAGATTTTGCCGAAAATTTGATGTTTTTAAGTACTAGATTGCCAAATATAGATAGACTTGGTTGAATTTATACAAGATGGTGATGGTGATTCGAACAAATAATATGAAAGAACTTTAACAGATATTTTCCAAAAACTTAAGGTTCTTACGTAATTTAAAAATTTTAATTTGAAGGACTCCAATTGATAGGAATTTACTCACATATTTTTTCTTCAACGCTATGGCTGGATCCATACAATTGGCGCTTAAGGGCTTTGACTCATTTCTAACATAAAACTTGCAATCATATACCTAATCTCCAAAACACTGGATTGTGCTCAAAATAAAATCCGAGTTGTTAAAAACATGATCAAATGTTGACCAAAAAGCCTCGCGTTTCAATCAACACAAATTACTTTTAAAGGCGCCAAAAAATAAACAGCAGCATATATTTCTAAATGAATGTCCGTTCTAAATGAATGTCCGTTCTCAGGCATAAAAACGTTAACAAGCAATTGATAAAATGGTAGTGATTTAAATAGGTAATTTTTATATTCTACTTGGATGGTTTCCAAAACATTCCAATAATTATGACGCTACATTGAAGAGCAAGGTTGCATGGACATAATTGTTTAAATAACTAATTCCAGCACTTTCTTTTACATGAAATCTCATTCAAGGTACTGAAAAGTTTCCTACAGATATATATATATTTTTTTTACATGAAAAAAGATCACGTCAAAATCTACGGTAAAAATAAAGCAGGCGAGAAACACTGAAAAGGAAAGGCAGAGACACAAGTGTTTAGAGCTGAACAATATTCGTTTAACAAAAGAATATAACATTACTTAATAGCAAAAAATCCTATAAATATAATGGAATATTTTTTTTGGCTAAAAAAGTATTTTGTTGCACAAAGAAGATGAACAACAGTCAATTACACGAAGCAGCTGACTACATTCTACAAGTTTACAAACAGTTTCTACCTAATCAAATCCTCTTATTCAAAATATTTAAAGGCATAAAAAACTCTGCTGTCAATTAAAATATTGAAGGTTAAAAATCAAAACGTAACAAATGTCGAAAACACAATTAGCATCACTTAGCAATGAATTGGTAGATGGTTGTTTTTCCAGCCATAAAAACTCGTTTAATTAAAATAAACAAATTTCCGGTGACATAGATTCAAGGTAGTTACAAGTTACATTAAATCCGATGTTAAATCCTTTATATGGGACAGTCTTCTGTGAAACTAGGCAGGTTTAGCAATGAGAAAATTGGAAAGATGCCAAAAATATTATGGAAAACCAGCCCTACCAATATTCCATTTAACAAAGAGACATTTATCTTGGGTGAGATTGATGCCACAACAATATAGCCATGGTGAAATTAAATCATTTCCTTTTAATAGGAAGCATTAATTTCTTTAACATCATATGTCCTGTGCATTGTTTTTTTCGTCATGTAAATAACATTCTTTAAAATTCTATTATACTCATATTAACGATATATAATTTAAAAGTACATTTTTTTAGAGAGCCAGCCAGCTATATATGAAATATTAACCTAAATTAAACAAAAGATTTATGCATAATTTGAGAAAAAAAAAAAGAAAAAAAAAAAAAAAAAAAAAGAAAAAAAAAAGAATAGATATAAAAATTTAAAACTTTCTCAACTGAAATCAACAAAAACTTCTAAAACTTTTACCAAGATTTTGAGTTTTTTCTTTTTTATAATGCCAGCATTCATAGCTGGAAAAACTATGATTTCATTGCAATCATGTATGTTGTTTTTAACTGTTAAATGATTCCAGTTTAATAAATTTATAATTTATTCTTCGGAATATCGTGTTATTTTTTACAGGGAAGCAAGGATTTAAGGTGATTTTTTTTTTAGGGAATAAAGGAGGGCAGGATGAACCCTTATTGTACTACATTTTATAATGCCAAGTGAAATGACTTTTATGAAAATGAAATAATTTTGTTGTTGTGAATTCTATGTTGTGTAAATACTTTTATTTACACATCAAATAATATTTATTCCCTTAAAAATTATTAACTAAGGGAGAGACATCATCGATCGTTAAAATTTTTTTATATATTCTTATATATCTAGTTTCAAAGTTCCAAAATTGGTTTATTTTCGCGCATATGTTGCATGAAATTCATCTCACCCGAGAAGGCATAATTTACTATGACTAGAATGTTTTTAAAAATGGAACCACGAGTCAGTTACTAAGTTTATAACACTTCTTTGAAGATACTCACTCTTCCTTATTATCATACTCCCAAAGGTTTAAGATGTGGAGGGATTGATTTTGAAATTATCCTTCTAAATGAATTGTCTTCTCCACAGCTAATTCCTTGCATCCACCCTGATATACTATGTAAAATAAAATATCATTTGAGATAAGATTAACCTCGCAGCATATATATGCTCAACTCCTAGCAAGAGTATCAGCTTCGAACCTAGCATAGGACAGCCTGTTTCGACCACATTGTGGTCTCATTATTTTCTCCGAAAATTCGTTGTCACAAGTGGTATGAATTGCGAGAAGTCAGTCCAATTCCAACAAGACTGACAATTAACTTCAACCTTAGGCATGGCTGATGAGACCACAATGAGGTCGAAACAGGCTGTCCTATGCTAGGTTCGAAGCTGA
>JAUZNK010087128.1:0-12771 GCA_035046665.1 Euphysa ruthae | reverse complement strand
ACCGTTATTTAATGTTTTTTCACGCGTTTAATGTTGTTAATATTTGTTCTTTGCTTGATTTATATAGTTATTTATGAAGTTTTTTTTTATTTAGTTCTACCGTTATATAACGGTTTCTATTGTTTGGATATAACCATTTGTTAAACGGCATTTCATTTAGTTGCTTGGATGGTCACATATCTAATTAAACAGTTTAAATAAATAAAGGCTAGGTCGCTAGTAAAATTGTTTATGTGTGTTTTTCCTCAGACCTAGACTCAGCGCTCTGCACATTTACATTCTTATGCTTTAGATCTGATGCTTTCTAAGAAACCTTAGACCCCAAGCTGTAAAATTCAAAAAAAAAGAAGAAAAAAAACCAAGTAACCTATTTGTAGTCAAAAATAACAAAAAGGTGTGAAATTCAGTTTTTGAGTTTGCTTGATGGATGATTTTGCAAAACATGCTCAAATTTTGTTAAAAAGTTTTGATGAAAACGGGTCAAACAAATAATTTTAATCTCAGAATAATAGCAGATAAGCTCTTGAAAGTGAAAGCGCTGATAAAACTGACCTGGTATTCAGGGTCGTTGTTTACTAGCAACTCGTCTACAAAACCTTGAATATTTGATGCGGTATATCCATATGGAATTCCATTAGCTAAATGTAAAAGCTTATTAAAACAGGCAAAAATTTTAACAAACTGCCTGTAATTGATTGGCACAAAAAGTGGAAAAATATTGACCAAAATGAACAAGACTGACATAAATTTAATTTCAGTAAACCACCATAAATTTTACCAATAAAAGTTGATTTAAGATTTAAGAGTTCCTTACTTACCAATTTACCTGGTCAATCCTTACCATCACAAAATATTACTAATCATACAAATTATATAATCAAATATTCGTAATATAATAGTTTATTTGAAAATAGATTTTAAAACATCTATCAAGATGATATGAAAACCAGGTTACAGCTTTTTAACGACTTTAATTATATGACAGGCACAGCTGTTTATCACTTTTGGCAGCTTTATAAGTAGCTTTAGGTTAGAATAACACTTTTTGAATTTTATTTCAAAATGAAGCAAAAAGCTTGTGAAAGTATGAAAAAAAATCTATCAGAATAATGTTATTTAAACATTTAATAACTACAGCAAAAATTACATGCTGAAATGCATCAAAGAATAAGTTTAATCTGAACAGAATCTGAATTACTCTAAACCAAAATTTTCGAAAAAATATTTTGCAATTGTTTGTCATCGTTGTGGTCTTTCTACAGTTTTTTGTATCTAAGGCCTCGAATCATCCTTCTATAAATATAAATTTAAAAAAAAAAAAAAAAAAAAAAAACTTATTCATGATTCACTGTCAAGGGAAAAAAAATGTTTCTCTTAACCCATTAAACATTACTGACATATGATATCAATGACGTATATATATACAAATTTCATTTGGGGTTGTGTAACGTTTCACATAGGCATCCCTAGGTCGTGTGACCAGACCTATCTTCCAGAAAACTTATCTGCGGAAAATTTATCGATGTTTTTAAGCAAACAAAATAGTCTGAGTCTAACTTTAATAAACAGATAAATATAAGGATAAGCTAGGCCTTGCCATAAATCTTGGGTAAATTGACTTTACCGGAGGAAAACTGACTTTACCTGAGTGTTTAATAGCTTGCGTGAAGTTATTGCTTGTAATTCAACTTTCCAAAGTTTAGCTCTTATTTGTACCTGTTTGTGGTTAAATATATTAACTGATCAACGACTAGTAGATTGCACTGCTATCTTCTACCATTTTTATGTTTTTAGAATAATTATCATAATTATAACCATACATACCAACCAGGCATATGTTAATTTTGTGTGGTGTTTAATTTGTGAAAAAAAAAATCTAAACACAAATTTATTACTTTTTTTCCATAAACGAGAAAAAAAAAAAAAAAAAAACATTCTCTTTGTAAAAGAAAATGTTTTGCACATGCTTATGATTGACAAGTTTTGAATCGTAAACATCAAAACATTGGATGGTTTAAAATAATAAAACAATAGCGAAGAAATAAAATATAATTTTGTTGATTAAAATTATATTGCTAAAACAAAAACATTTGATTGTTGTGTAATTAAATAATGTGTATATTTATATACAGTTTATACTTTTAGGCCACTGTGCCAATGGTTCAATATGTTTGTTATGATTCTTAACAATAACCACAGCCATTTTGAATTCAAACAAACAAACTGAAGCTTTCATGTGTAAACAATAAGTAAAAAGAAGAGCTTTGGTTGTCTCAACTTTCTCCTAAAAACTCACCCTGAAAACCATTCCAAGAACAAAGCAGTCTAGGACTAAAAAATTATCACAACAGGTTTTTAGGCACTATCTATTTTCGAGCAATACCACTCGCATCATTTACTTCACACAAGCTATTAAATATTCAAAAGGCTGTTTGCCTATTAAAGCAGTGTCGCCTAGCGGTACCAAAATTTCCAATAATATTGCATTGTAATGGAAAATGTCGTGGGTTCAAACCCACTCAAGTAAAAACAAAAAATTTTCAATATCGATTGTTGCTGTAGCACAAATGGGAGTTTTAAATTAATAAATATAAATTTTTAACACCCACATATATTATCTAACTCTTTTTTTTTCCAATAATATTATATGGTTTTATTCAATTTAAAAGGATTTCTTACCGCCTTTATTGCCCGTACTTAAAATCTCAATTTACCTGAATTAACCCGTTGCTTTGATTATCGCATTCCACAAAAACCTGACGTTTAAGGAGTTAACGGAACGATTTGCAAGTTCAATAATCTTTATCTTATTGTAACCTTACTGCAAAGACCTACTTTGCATTGCTAAACATCCTATGATGGTGAGATTTGTATTGAGAATTTAAGATGACATAAAGAAGTAAACTTGGAAAAAATTTGTGTTGTGTAGCCAAACCAAACCAGAATGAACACAGCTAATGGATGATGCTCAATTAATTAATGTAAGAAAATTTGATTTTAAAATTGTTTTAATATAACATCACTTTAATGTATGAAAGACCATTGGTAAACATCACTTAAATACAAATGGTTGAAGGAATACCTTAAAGAACTCTAATAAAAGCAAAACATTCAGAAAAAGTTAAAAAAAAAAAGAAAAAACAAAAATTATTACTAGAGTAAAATTGTACACCACAAGATGTTTGGCGATATTTGTTTGTATCGATGAAGAATTGTATTCTAACAGTAAGACGAATATAACCACGTATACCTAAATAACAAAAGAACAACTTTTTAGAATCTATCATGTATTAAAATTCTCTAATGCATACAATTACGATTTTTACATATTAAAAGTTTCTGAGCAGTATGCATTATTGTGTATGTTTGTCCATTATATAAATATTATATATTAGCAATGTCTATTTTTTACATAAATAAATGATATCAAACAGTGGGTTAATTCTCTTTCCCTTTAACTGGAAAGGTCTTAAAAAAAGGTAAGAAAAGCAACTTTTACCCTCAATAATATCATGCAGAAAAAATATAGATTATAATTCTTGCGTCCTAAAAATTTGAAAATAGATAAAATCATAAAAAAGCTATGTAAAAAATCAAGTCTGTTAAAGAAACTTTCAAAAACCTTTTCAAAAACAAAATATAGCTTTGAAAATTAAATACGCTCAATCTGTAAACTTTAAGGCTGATAATTCATAAATGATTAAATAAGCCCCCAGAGGTTTAACTGCTAAAACTACATTTGATGCATATTTGAGAAAGGGCTCACTAACACTGATTAAAATTAAATTAGAAGAGAAAAACAAATACACTGCTACAACAAAAAATATCCTTATTTTAAAGACAAATTTTTAGATCTTTTAAATATATTTGAGAAAATAAATTATAAATAAGGAACTTTTCTTTACCTGGGGTTTTTTGAAAGAAAGAATGGATTAGCTCACTGAGGGCGAGGGCTTATTTGACTATTTACAACATAAGCAAAAAATGTATGTAAAAGAGATAATCTCAGTATAAATCAATGCAATAATCTAACCATGTAATGTATCATATATAGGAAATAGACCACACAATTCATTGGTCCCATCTTGTTTAGCTAATAATTCTAGACTAATATTTACCTAAAAACAAAATATGAATTCATTTCAGCATAGTTAAAACAAAGTGCAAACATCATAGATCAAAATGTGGCTTCATGTCTTTTAAAGTAGATAATTTTTGTTAGCAAATCATTTGAAAATATTTTTTCTCATCAATATTATCCCACGATATTTACTTCGCAAAGCAGTTAAGATCAAATTCAACTAGAATTACCCATAAGAAACAGACAAAAAGTTGTTCTTCACACATATTTACCAGCCTATTAAAACCTTATGTCATTTTTCAAAATTTTCTATTTATCAACCGGCTTTTAATTCACTATTAATTTTTGCAAATCTGATATATTATATAAATTCAGCTGTAGTAGCTGGAATGCTAATATATTGGTAAAACTATATTATAACCTGCGCAGAGGGCTTAGGTAAACATGTGTTATTTGTTTAAGTAGTGATGAATGCAAGGAACAAAAAGCTTATAACTTTCTGGCCAAGGCAGCTAGTTAAATTTTATTTATTAGCTCAACTATGTAATAAAATTGGTGAGTTGGGGTTAATATTTTGTAACTTAAGTATTACAATAAAATCAAGCATTTTAGAGAATAAACAACCTTCACACAAGAATAAAAGAGTAAAAGGTTGTTGCATTTAACTCAATTTTTTTTAAACTTTTACTAAGACTAACATTAAAGATTAAAGACTTTTAAAGACTATTGAAATCATGATCAGATTTTTTTTTCTTTTTCTTTTTCTGAGACAGATTTTACTCAAATAAATACAATACAATATACTCAGAGCAGCGAAATGTTCAAGATGAATGAATAAAAGATTATACATTTATATAAAGATCAAAAGTAAGCATACTGATGTCAATGCAGTTGCTATAGCAATCCTATGACAAAAAAACTGAAAGCATAAAAAAAAATAGAATAAAAGTAATCAGAAAATAAAATTTGATTATATCAATTCTGTTGCGTGATTATATATTTATTTTCCACTAGTTAATATAAGTAAGTTCAATTGTTTACATTAATTATGAATCATTAAAATTACTCAAAATAACATTATTAAAGTTGTTTATACTGTATAACAATAGTTAGAATTTAGTAACAGCTTTGAAAGGTAAGAATGAAGCCAATAAGCAAAGACCTCAAAAACATAGCATAAAAATCGATCACTAAAAAACTTTTGTGGACACTTAAAACTCTTGATATGCCAAATTTGACTGAACTTAGGCCAAATAGCATTTACTATCCATGGAAGCATAACTAACAGTATATAAAGAAACAAATGATTAAAATCAATTTTACAAAACAGCAGTAATAACAGAAGCTCACTAACTACTACTAAAAAATAAAAATTATTTTGACAAGATAGCAACAGCAAATAACAATCTATTTGATGTTTATTCCATTACAAATATAAAGCACTTTTGAGAATCAATCAGTACTCCTTTATATTTTTTATATATAATCTTTTCTAAAATATCACCTCAAATCATAAAAGAAAATAACTAAATTTATTAAATAGTTTTTCAAGCCAATATTTCTTTAAAAAATTTTTAAAAGCTCAAGTATCTCACTTTAAGTAGTTAAAAAAACTAATTTAACGATTTTGTTTTTGCAGCATGTCAGCAGAAAATTTAAAATTTTCGTATGAAAAATAATAAGTGATTCTAATGCATCAACATAACAAACTTACCTTCCCAATTGCATCATGGGAAGAATAAACATCATAGTCCAAAACTCTAAATAATAAAAATACACATTATCTTCAATATAAAAATGGCTTGTTAATAAATTTATTTTTATTATTTTTCAAGAGATTTCAAGAGATGGCTTTTAGATGAAATCAATTTTAAAACATCATGAAAGTAATTATTCAAAGAAAATTAAGCAAAAATAAATACTTAAATTTTGCTTGCATATGCATAAGTTTTTTGGGAGAAATCAAAATATATTTACCTAGTAAAGTTATGTCTAAGCTAAAATCTCCAAGAAAACACTGCTTTAAAAGAAAAATGAATGCAGCAGTTAAATAAATAAACTTATTGGAACAGTTGCTTAAAAATGGAAAAGTGCAGGAAGATGAATTACAACATTTTCAATGTATTCTATATCTATACGAAAAATTTATCTGGAACTTTGAAAATTGAATAAGATATTATAATATAACATATTTGCAAAAAAAGTTGATGCAAACTGGGAAGAAACAGAAATAGGGAGTGTTCCAGATATATTTATAAAATATTTCAAATTCAATGTTAATAAATAGCATTTTAAGATTTATGATTTGATTTTAACAAAGAAAAATTATCAAAGTTTTATGAAAATAAAACTTGATAAACAAACAGAATTCAGCCAAATTGAGACAAATATAACATGCCACTAAATTATGAAGTGGTACGCTCTTGTACTGAATTTTTAAAATATCAATATATACAAGAGAGAAGTGAATGATGCAATGCAAAATTGACTTACTTAATTTGTAGGTACTCTTCTTGTAGCTCCTCATCGTCAACCTACAAAAAAATATTTTATATAAGGCTTGCTCTACTTAAATATCTACTCATGATTGATAAGTTGGTCCCTCTCCGTTGAAATATTTTATTTGATACTTTGAACTGAAATTTTGCAAAGTTCCCTACCTCTTTGCATTTCATCAAATAAAAGAAAAACATTTCTTAAAATCAGAAGTTAAATTTAAAAAATGTGACCTATAATGGAAAAATGAAAGTGATGTCATCAAAAATCATATGAAATATTTTGTAGGTCTGAATATGGTGATAACTGCTAAAGTACGATAGGAAAAAGAAGCCATTAAAATCACTGAAAATTTATATCTCAAAAATTGCAATATTAAAAAAAAAAAAAAAAAAAAAAATCAAAGACAAATTTTTAAAAAAGTTGAAGTTATCAGTATTCACAAAATAAATTTTATTTAAAATTTTAGTTTTTAATATTCATTTTTTTAAAGCAGCAAGGCCTGTCTAAGCAAGATTCGTGTGATGGTCTTTATTGTGGCATTGTTTGTATACCTCAATTAAAGAAGTTTCAGTTGGTTGAAAAGTAATCAGTAAAAATTCAGGAGGAAGCCTATAACACTTCAAATTTCAGATATAAAATAAAATACCCTCCCAAAGCACCCTGAATGTTTTAAAATTGAAAATTTTATTTTGAACACCTATATATATATCATATACACAAATTTACAAAATAAACCCTTAGGTTTTACACTCAGTCTACTTTTGAAGAACGCGCACCAAGCCTACTTTTCTAATAATACAATATGGGTAAAACTTGAAGTATACCCTGAATGAAAACCATGAAAAAGGTTAATAATATGGAGAAAATTTTAAAATATATATACCTCAAATTTAAACCATTCAGAATCCCATTGGGGATTAAGTGATTTTCTACACACATCAGTTTTGAAAGTTGTATTTCCAATACGAAGCTGAAAAAAAAATTTCAAAAACCATTAAATTCAAAAGATAAATTCCATTGCTTTTGATTCATTCCTGGTAACACATAAATTTCATAAATTTTGGTAACACCTTTCCAGACAAGTCTTAGTAATTCATTCACAAACAACTTGCTCTCCCACAAAAAAATTTTAAGGTCTCAAAGTTATGACTTCTTAGTTTCTGGGCCTCTGAGGGTGTTTACAGACTCAAATTGTATTACAATAAATAAAAGTTATATAAATACCTCAACAAATGCATCCGTAAGGTCACTGGCACGATCCATCACCGGAAGATCGACTCCATCGATAACCTTCACTTTTAAAATACCTTTTAAAATGATAAAAATAACAATATTATTTTAATAATATATATTAGTAAAATAACAAAAATATTTTATGTCTGAAATAATTTTTGTTAGTTTTTACAGTGTAAAATATAAAAATATAAAACAGAAATGTTACATATTTTAAGTATGCAAGGATATGTTTACTATCAAGAGTTTTTTGATTATATAATTAGCTAACAAAAAATATTTGTTTCCTTAGTTCACCAAAATAATTTTGTAACATTTTCCCTTTAAAAGCATTGCTTTGTAAAACATGGGCGTCATGTAAGATCGTATTTGAAATTTTGCTCTGGAAGGCTTATCAAGGCTGACATAAAAAAATAATTGGTTCTGAATTATTATATGAATAAAGTGCACATATAAAACTTTAGTGTCTTCAAAGTGTTTTCAGACCTAAAACCTAGATTACTAAATTTGGAAAGGAGTATCAAGGAAATGTTCAAAATATTTTACTGCTCTTTGAGTTAAAATTGAGAAATTTCCATAGAATTTCTGCTTTGTATGCAACATAGAAGGTCAAATCAATTAAAGACTTTTGAAAATGATTAGAGTTCATGCGCTTGGTGGAAACACTTTTATCAAGCCAATATGATTTGTCCTATCAGTCTCTTTTTAATCAAACAAACAAGTTATCATGCTATGTTTATAAAATAGCAAAGTAAATTCTGTATGAAACAGAAAAATCAAGTATTTGATATGACGTCAATCAAATTTTTAAATTTCACTAAGCTCAACTTTACAAAAACTATAAAAATAATTAAAAAAAAATTTTTTTTGAAATGCTCTATGGAAAATAAGCAATACACCAGTCATATATTTTGTCAAATGAAAACAATAAGATTTTGGTTATTTAATTTTACTGTGGGGCATTAGAAACTAAAAGGAAAATCAATAAAAAAATATTAAAAATAAGTTACTGAATGATTTTTATTATAAAATCAATGGGTTACTCCAAAATATTGTTTCTTACAAATGACAAGAACTCAATTAATCCATGTTCAAATATCCACATTGCCCTTTTAATCAAAAAACAAAAGCATTATCAAAAAATAAACTGACCAGTAGCCATTGTTTCTCAAATAAACAAACAACTTTCATTAAGGTTAAGAGTAATGTAAAAATTGATATAATTAATACTTTAATAACAAATATTTTTTTAAACAAAACTACTTTTAAAAAAATAATTTAATCTCCTCATATTGTTGTTTATATTAATGTTATGTGACATCATATTATTGTAATATTCATTACAAAATAATATTGTAATAGATATAAAAAGATAAGGGTGAAGCCAGAAGATTATTCTATAAAAATTATTCTTAAATAATATTGGAATATAGTTAGCAAATTAATAATAATATTAATTTAATTTTAATTATTTTAATTTCATTGTATTTTGCAGCAATTTAATTTTTTATTTCATCTCCATAATAACACGAAAATCATTTCTTGCATGTTATAACTTTACATTACAGTTATTAGAAATTTGTCATATCAATGGCTCGATTATTATAGTAACTTAATAACCCTAGAAATAAGCTTTCACAAATTTTTTTTAATTTAACGAAAAAACCCATTTTCCTAAAAAAAAAAAAAAAATTAATAAATTAGTGCTAAAAACCTTACCCTTACAGCACTGCAGGGAATCCAACAGGAATCATGGGAATACCTTACAGCAACTGTAGGGAATCCAGCATGAATCATGGGAAAACCTTACAGCACTGCAGGGAATCCAACAGGAATCATGGGAATACCTTACAGCAACTGTAGGGAATCCAGCATGAATCATGGGAAAACCTTACAGCAACTGTAGGGAATCCAGCATGAATCATGGAAAAACTTTACAGCACTGTAGGGAATCCAACAGGAATCATAGGAAAACCTTACAGCACTGTAGGGAATCCAGCATGAATCGTGGAGAAACCTTACTGCAATGTAGGGAATCCAGCAAGAATCATTTAAGAAAAAGGTTTAACTTTATTGTATTAATGCAATAATAGAAGATTTTAAAAGAACAGAAAATTAGAACTTTTTAGACTTATCAACTAAGATACCACAAAAAAAGAAATGGGATTTTATCACGATAAAATCTTATTGTTTAAAATAATAAAAGCATACAACAAATAGATAATTTTCCAAAAAAATTGCTTTCAAATAAAAATTTTGCATATTCAAAAATATTCAACTTTTTTTATGTCTCATTCAATCTACAGAAAATTCTTGCCATAAAAAACACAAAAAGATTCTATAAAAATAATTAATTTTAAAGTCCCTCGTAATTTGAAGAAAACGTTCTAAGTAACAGGTTGAACAAAAATTCCTCAAGAGAGCAAATATTACTAAATCAAACAAAGTTATTAGAAAGCACAACAAAAAGAATTATATGCTGAATTTTAGCAAAGATTAGCTCTCAAAAAGCTAACTGAAAAAAATAACAAGAAAATGAAAAGCTTAATCCTCCATTCAAAATTTCTAAAAACCAAATTTCTAAAAAAAGTTAAGTATAAGCAGACATTATTTCATAGAAAATGCAGGTGAATTATTGAATAAACTTAATTTCCAAATCCATTATAATTAAAGTAAATATCTTTAATATATTAATAATATAATAATAATATTAATATAAATATAAATTTTTACTTTAAAAAGCAAATAAATTCTAATTTCTATTTTTTTCAAAAGACCGAAAAATTCATAAAATTCAATTCTAAATTTTAATTAAAACAGGGTCATGAGTTTTCATAACCAATGACGATCTTGTATAAAAGATAAGTTTATAGTTGAAAATTAATAGAGATAAAAACATCTTTTTATCAAGAACTATTATCACATAGTAAGTCTCAGAAAAAGAGAATTGTAAATAACTCTAATACTGCAGTCAGCAAACATTTTGAAATTCCTTTTAAAAAGTTGAGGTTTAACCATTACACTCCTAATGATTTTTCTGAGGAGCGATGTGTAATCATTCTAACTATGAAGGGAAATATCCATAAGCATTTGATTTGGACTGGTTAATCTTTTTAACACAATTGCAATTTTATAGGATGAGGTAAAAATGATTACAAGTTTATAGGGCGGGGTTAAACATAGCACAAATGAATAAGCACACTTTCTTCTGGTTTCTTTTCAAAAAGAGTTTATCTTTAGTCTAAGTAGCTTGCACTTTTAAACTAGTGTAAAAAATACTTATCTTGTTTATATGGGATATTTTTCCAATTTTTTAACTGAAGTAAAATTATGTTACTTTTAGAAAAAAAATTTATTCAAGTTCTCTTCAAGAAATTTCTCTACAATGGAATAAACATTAAGGTCACTAACTGTTTTATTCCCTTCTCTGAGGTAATTTTAAATGTAATTTTTCTAAATCAAAGTACAAGAACTTTTGTCAATTAGGTTAATGACGGTATTGCTGTCATTAGTGAACTACAAATGAAAGCCGTTTGTACTGCTGTTTTTTCAGGTTATACCTTCTAGAATTACCTATTAAAATTAATAAAACCTTAGCTTCAATGGTGCTCAAGAAATATACTGCATTTTGATGACATAGATCTAGGCAGGATTTGGAGTGAAATGTAAAAAATTTGGTGAAGTAAATGGTAGGCTCGTTTATTAAATCCATCTCATCATGCTGTTAAATTTATTAAATTCTCTTTGTAGATCAACTATGTAAAAAATCCAACATTTTATCCAAATTTTGAGTTCCAGCTTTCACAACACTCTACTGCTAAAACCGAAAACAAATTCTGAGTAAAAGTTACGATTTCTCCTCTCAAAATCTTTGTAAAAGTTACCATTTCTCTTCTCATTCATTGAAGAACTATTTTGCTTACGTTAGTTTCAATAAATCATGTAGGTTGAACACCCTCAATAAGATGAAATAATATTAATAACAGTAATGATAATTTGTAGCCTTTAACAAAACAATTGATTTTAAATCAATGTCTCCATTTAATTTTTTTCTTTAACTATTGAGTGGAAAAATTTCAGGTTTTATTTCGTAATGGATTTCAGGTTTTTAAGCTGATTAAAAAAAAATCAGTTTCAGTACTGAAAAAACCTCAGAGTATTGAATAAGAGAGACCTAAAAATAACTGTTCAATCTAATAATAATAAAAAAAGTAATAGCATTTTAAAAGGTAAATTTTTAAGTACAGTAATTATTAGTCAGCAATATTCATGACTACGAAGGACAAAAAATTCCAAATGATAAATACATAACCAAAACTAAACAATCAGAACCTAAAAAACTATTTCACTAAAAATAAATCCACATGAATTAATCTAATAACAAAAGGACCAAAATTTAGCAAAATCAAACGCATTTATCACATTAAAAGACCTTAAGGATAAAAAACAAACTTTCTTAAAAATTACAACCTCCACCAAAAAGCTGATTTAGCGATGTTAATAAAAATAAATGTAAGTTTTTGATCAAAAAATGTTTTGGCTTTGCACTAAAAAAACTTTTGAAAAGTGGCAACATGATTAAAAGAATCTTTTTATGGTTGCCTAACTTAATGAAAAATACTATTACTTATATCATTAATTTTATTAACAGAATGAAGTGCTCCAAGATCACTAAATAACGCATAATATACATAATACATAAGACATAATATAATAATAATAGAATATTATAATGGCACACACATAAAATACATAATACACACACACCCACACATACAATACATACACAGACAATACATACACACACGCACAAACATACGCACAAACATACGCACGGACATACTTACGTACATACATACATACCTACATACATACATACACACATACAAACATACATTAATACATACATACATACATACATACATACATACACACATACATACATACATACATACATA
>JAUZNK010087127.1:0-29209 GCA_035046665.1 Euphysa ruthae | reverse complement strand
GCTTTTAATTAGGTTTTAAAATTATTTTTACCATTCTTATATAGTTTTAAATCATTGTGCAATTGATAAAATGTCGTAAATAAGTGCTATATTTTATAAAAGAAACGATTGATATATAATCAATGACATTTTATTTTATGTCTCATTTTCAATGAGGTAGAAGTGTACAGTATATTTTACATCTTGTCAAATTAAAAATTTATGAATAATTAAGTTTAATAAAAATCCAGGGAATGAATTAAGGGTTTGTGGTTCACTAACCATTTCTCACAATTCAAATCACCAATCAAGTCACCTCACTTTCATTGAGCATATGGATTTTATCAAAATTGAGGAATGTTTTTGAGGTATTTTAGGAAAGTGAGAATTAATTTTGAAAAGTTATTTCATGCTCTGAAATTTATGATAAATGCACTTAAAAATTTTTGAAAATCTTTTAAAGTTGTCTGTTGATGATTGAAACTTGAAAATATTAATTAAAATTTATATTAAATGATATTAATGATTCCATGAAATTTGCTTACCCTTCAATTGCTCACCATGATACTTGCTCACCAACGATTTCCCACTGATAAAAAAATGGAAAATACCTTTTTTATTAAGTCTCCCAAACTATTTGCTAGAATACAAACACTGCATAGGTATGTCAAATAAAATGGAAAGCCTGGAAATAAATAAGACAATTGATTGTTAAAACTTGATATATATGTAGTCATAGTCAGAATCAAATTACATTAGAAACTTGTTCCATATATTGATCAATATGATCTACCTTGCTGTTAGTCATGTGCAGTTTGTTGGAGTTGACGTTTTAAAAAAAACATACCTTTGCTTGGTTGGTGGTCAAAAACGTGTGCAGTCTCGACTCTGTGCCAGGCGAGTGCATGCAAGAGCATTATGTTTTTGCAATGCTTCAACAAATTTGTAAAATGGGGGATTGTGTTAATCCACTAGCAATCTGAAAGAATTGTTCCATCCATCCTTCACAATGTTGTTAGTTCTTGAACAACCGGTAAGGGTTATCTGATAAACATTCCGAGAAGTTGGAGAGAAAAATAGTGCATGGAAAACTAGCTAATTATTGTCTTTCATTATTCAAACGCCAACATATGTTTGTAAAAAGTAATCCAACAGTGTTTATAATGCTTGGTTCACTTGATGCTTATAATTGCGAATAATCAGAACTTCAGTCTGCATTTGATTAAGTGGAATAGTCACAATATTTTTTACTTCATCACTTCATAAATTTCAGTCAACCATAATTGCTGTATGTTTTGCTAGGTACTCTCGCAAAAATGGTATAAGCAACCATTAATGACAAGACTTGGTCCAAATGTGTGACAAAGGCAATTATGTTTAGCCGTTTCAAAATTAACATGACCAAAGGAAGACGGAGTGCAAGTTCTATAAATTGACTCTGGTGAATAAGACACAATAATTGCTGTAACAATTTCATGGTAATTAATTTCACTTTTTCCATAAGGCAAAACATAGATAAATGAAATTGCATCATTATCTAGCTTTGCTCGTACAACTACATGAAAAGATTTGGAGCCTGTTTAAAATTTCCATCCATATATCAATCCTGTGAAGCCACAAGATGATGCAAACACTTGTCTGTGGCAAACAGCAACATTCATTGGGGATCTTCAGGCCCTAAATCTTGAAAGAGAAATGTTGATTGTTGGATCATGATGGAAGCAAATTAATTCCCGCTTGCTATACTGTTCTGGAGGTCAGTGCTTTAGTTTCTGTTGCTGTACCTCGTATTTCAATGCTGCTATTGTTCCTACACTTGGCAAGGCTTCAGAAAATAGATGCTGTAGTGCTGTAGAACCATTACCGTCGTGCCGGCAGAAGAATTGCGACGCAATATTTCTTTCAATTCATTGTGGTATTTAAATGCTTCAACTTTTGTGTTTGATGCAGCGTAGTTGTGGACTATGAAGTTTACCACTGGAATTTCATCTGTTGTTATGTCACCTTTGCGGTTTTGAGAACGTGATAATCTACAAACCCAGTAAATCGCATCATTTTTGATTTTCTTTTTAACGTAATCAAATTCTTCGTAGATAAGGTTCGATTATTGGAAAATAATTTGTTTGTAAATTTCATTAAACCATTGAATGAGCAATAAAATAAATTAAAAGTAGAAAGAATACTGTAGTACACATATTTTTTAGAAATTCAAAAGCATTAGCTGTAAAATTAACGGCATACTCAGGGATCGGATTAACTTTTTGAAAACGATTTTACTATTTAATCCATTCCTTCCTTCACCGTTTTCCTCTCCCAAACCCTTCCTTTCCCTACCCCTTCCTTTCCCCTCCCCCATTTATCTCTATCCCACTTCCCAGTGCAGCCCAATCATGCGCAGAGAAAAATTTAAGCTCACTATTTCTAGAATGGCTCTAACAGTTTCTGTTTCTGGCGTCTTTCAATGTATTTTGATATCCAAGATAAACACACATATTAGCAAACAACCATATAGAAATGCTACCATTTTTGTTTTTAAATTATGCAGACCTTGAAATAAGCGCCGGTTAATGTTGTTTTGTTTTTAAATTTATTGTTATTGAATAATTAGCCCTCATACGCAGGTTTAATTTTAAATTAATAGGTTCCTTCTCATCATGCTGTATATAAGTTTTTTGTGAGTAGTCTTTAAAGATATGACTAAAAGAAATTTTGTTTTTCCTGCACTTATAAAACTAAATGAGGAAAATGAGATTCATTTGAAAATGATAAAAAGGTTTTAATTTTTAAGACAGCTAAATAGAATTTTTCATGTAAAAATTATCAAATAAAATAACTTGAAAATATTTTAATAAAAATAACAACGCAGATGAATTAGGAACGAGCCAATAATAAAATTTAATGTGTTTACCGCGATAATTTGTATATATACTTCTTATCTTAACATGATAAGATGTTGTTATTAAATCATCTGTTGTATTTTTTTAAAATACATAAAAAGTGATTTCTTTTTTTTCTTTTATTTGAAAGTTCTTTCTTATTCCCCATAGCTACAATAAACAATAATTACTATATAAAATTAGGCTTCTTTTCATATATCATATATCATTGATGAAAAAACAAATTCTCCTATCTTGCCATTTAAAAGAAGTCAAAATATATCAATAAAAAGAATATCGAACAGCATTTTTCCTGTTTGTTTTTATGCATCTTTTGTCTGGTATTTTTTTTGAAATACTGTTTTAGCCAAAGTAGAGTATGAAAATACAAAATAAAACAGTCTTAAAACAGCCCGACCACTTTAAATTTTTATTTGTTGATTATAACTAAGTTTTTATAACCTTGCATTTTTTGTCCTTTACTGCACTGTAGGGGTAGGATAAAAGTGTGTTTATTTTACTTAAATAATAACTTAGACTGATGAAAAATCGATACAGTGTTTTTCTTTAGTAAAAACTAAATAAATATAATTATAACCTTATATATTCCCCTCCCCCTATTCATATTTGTGTAGTAAACCTAACAAGCAATTTTGCAGCAAAAGATCAACTACCAAAGAAGGGGGTAATAAATCGGGTAAAATAATCACATTTAAGCCTATTAAATAATTGTTATAACACCCTACCTGCTTTTTCATTGAAATATAGATATTTATATTTAAGATATTATATTTAATTTGTATCCAAGGTTACGACAAAAGACAGTTAAACCAAAAATATTAAAAATCTGCAGAATTTCAGTTACTGTTGTAATATTATATTTAAAGCTATATATTTAATGTCATTTTTAACTCCAACGGGGAGTTTCTTTTAGCTTATTCTATAACATTGAACTGTTCAAAAAAATATATATTGACAAAAATATATTTTGGCAGTATTTCGGGGAATGGATTCACTATTTTATGAAAGGTTAATATTTTTGATTCGCAAACATCTCAAAACGGTTCACGAATCACAATCACGATTCACTTAATTCGATCCCTGGTACTTATTATATTCAGCAAAAATATCAACCAACTGTTATCATAACTTTAAATAATTTAAATTTTAAATAAAAGTATAGGTGATGGAAAGAAAAACAATGGAACAAAAATAAAATTTAAAATAAACCTGCGGGCAAGAGTTAATTATTCAATGATATTAAGATTAAAAATAAAAAAACAAATATGTTATATACTTACAGTCAGTATATAACATACACTGTTTAAAACCTACTTAAAAGATCAACTGATAAAAAAAAACAAAGAAAAAACCATCATATGGCTTGGAAGTTTATTTCTCAAACATATCTTTTAAATAAGATTATTATAAGATAATAGTTTAATCTTTTTATAAGTTAAGTAGTTTTTATTTTTAAAAATCTCACATTTGCTATCATAAATATTATTACATTTTAAATTGCTTATAATAACATCCCACTTAGCAAATATATCAAATATTTAAAAATCACTTTATCGCGTTAAATTTTTTTTATTTTCAAAATAGTTTTTATTTTTTTATCAAGTAGAGGGAATGGTTGTTGGCCGAGCGCTTAAGACTTTGTAAAGTGATTAAATTGACAAAATAAATTGTTTATTCATTTTGTGGTAACGATTGATCATATTGGTTACATATAATACGGTAAACTACGCAGCAAGAACTACATATAAATGGTAGATTTAACATCTAGCTATTTAACAAACATTAACAAACATGATTTTATAAGCAAAACCAGCATGCAACAGCAAGGATATGTTGTATGCTCGTATGCCTATTTTTTATAAAAAAATACATAAATCAAATTTCTGGATTACATAGGGAAAAGTTGCCTGAAATGACTGAATTTTATAGCGTGTCAAGTTATTATTCGAGTATTAAAAGTCGAGTTATTAGGAGGTTGGCCAGTCATTCTAGTTATATGAGATCTAAAAGCAAAGCAATAATTCATAAGCATAGCGATAAAACTTTTGTCATATTTTGTTTACATAAACTTCATTGTGTGATTAGAAAACAAAATAACAAATATCGCTCTGGTTGTTTGTGTTTTATTTTTATTTTTTTACCTTATGGCGGGAGATCATCGTAAGTCAAACTTATTACAAGGTGACCCATGGCAGGGCTCAAGCCAGAGGCTACCGCTGAGACACATGCCTATAAATATAAATGAAATATGGAACGAAAGTTAGATTTATTTATTCTATTCGTATGTTTATGGTTTATAGTTGTTTCTTATTTATAGATCTTAATGTAAAAACAAATATTTAAATAAAGAGCACACTTTTAAAATCTTTTTTATAATTTGAAAAACAAAATTTTTTGAAATTTTTATTTTGTTATCAATTTTGTTCAAAAGAGGTGGTATCATATTATTTAATTTTCTTTAAAGTTTTTATTAAATGTGATAATTTTTTTAGTGTAATTTGGTTTTCATTTTTTCTTGCACAGTTGAGTTTGTGTTAGATTTCAATGCTGATTTTTAGGATTACTTTCCAAAGCAATGTCACTTCCAGATTGTCCAGATATATTCAAAGAGCAGAACTCTGTGTTGGTGAGTAAGAGTTTTTATAGCGTTGAAAGTTATTTATCATATGAATAATTCTACAAGATAACATTTTAATAAAAATTAATGCTGCTATCAGTATGTGTCTTGTTATTTAAAAAATTTAAAAATTGAGGTAAAGAGTATTTTGGTTTTATAAGTAAACCAATAGAAATAGTGAAATTATTAAATTTTTTTTTTCAATTTAAATTAACTTTACACTCATGAAGAAAATCTATTTTCTTTTATTGCATCATAAATTTTTGGTAGCTGAACAGCCTTGTTGATTTCATTGTCATCAAGTGTGTGAGGTCTTCTTTCAATTGAAAAAAATAAATATCTAATTATGTTTGGGTAATGCGTAAGTTATTTATACCACAAAAAGTAGCAAAAAGTCAGCTCACAGAATTATAGTATAGTAACTAGTTATCTTAATTTAATCTTTAATTTGATAGGCATAATCCGTAAAAAATATTTTACATACATAAGGCAGTAGTAATCTGCGAAGGTGATGAAAATTAGTATAAATGCTTACTAGCACAGTCTAGTAAATATTTTGTAAATAACCTGGAGCACCCTTTCAATACCATAATAAACATGGTAACTATCAACAGAAAGAAGGATGACCTAATTTCGTAAAAAGTGATGCAATAAAATTCAAAGTGAAGTTATAGAATAAGAGGAGGAAATTGTGAAAATGATGATTGTGTTCAGAGACTGTTTCTGAAAATCAATCATTATGGCATACGCAGGTCCTGCCTGCTTACTCAATAAAAACAAAACAAATTTTGATGAAAATGATGTTATTATAATTTTGTCACAATGGTGAGATTGGAACATCTAGTTGTAAAAGGAAAAGGTAACAAAATTATAAGCAGTATTACAAGTAGAACCAGTCGAGTTCTTGGTAGTCCTACCAGTATAATAGTGAGTGGTTAAGTGTGGGCTGTCGCGGCATTATTTGTTGAGTTAGCGTGAACTGTGTAAATCCCTTACAGGATATTGTCTTCAGTTTGATATATAGCCTATACATTGAGAAATTAGATGTGGTCGGTTAAGTATGGTTTGTTGTGTTCCAACAGTTAAAGTTTTATTTTGACATTTTAGTTATTATTGTGTGCAACCATACTTCAACAAAATCTATTATACATTCATTTTATGTTAGTTGTATAATTAACATTCATGCGGTAGGATCTGTATGGATGCAGTGGTGTTAGAAACTGGTGAATAGATAAATGTTTCTGCTATTTACTGGTAGAACAAATTTGAATTGTTTCTAATGTTGCTTATTCATGATAAGTCTTGTGTTGATGTACAAAGAAATACTATTATAAAACATCGTCTTATTGTTGAGTATTGCAAGAAGTAAATTTCCTAAACTACTAAACTGTGTTGAATTTGTTGTAAAAATATGAAATCAATAGAACCTATGTTTTTAAAAAAGCATAAAGTCTTTTTTTACAAATACTGTTTTGAAAAATTCCATAATGTTGCGTAGTAACAATTAGGATTTTTATTTTGTAAATAAATATATGTTTTTGCTGCTAGCTATTTTTTTCACTCACTTATTTCAAAATGTATTACTGTTTTACTCTCTGTTGTGGTGCATTGGCATTTTTTGTAATATAATTATAAATAATAGGAATTAATCTTTGATTTCTAGAAGTTTGGCTAAATATGTGACTTGCTTAAAATGTAGCTTAAACATTAGTTATATGTTTAAGTAAGTATCTCTCAAAATGACCATAACAGATAATAGCACATTATTTTAGACCTTGTGAATGAATATGACGTGTTTTCTGACAGGCATACTTCAAACTAAAAATGTCAAAAAAAAAAAATTTTTTTTTAAAAAAGTCTTGAGTCTTTTCTGAAAATAAAAAAATTAAAATTAAAAACAAATGAATATCGTTATTAATTACCTTTCAGAAAAAGTATAGATGTATGATTTTATCTGGATCACTCTTCAGAAAAAGTGACAGATTCGAAAAACGATTACATAAAGTGTCAAACGACAACCATAATCTAGATGGTAATTTTTTATATGGTTGTTTGAAATTTTCATTTACAGTCTGGCTCCTATTTATAGACGTCTGGCATTATATAAATTGTTTTTTGCTAAATTTATCTGTTGTCTGTCACATTGTCACAGGTTTACTGAAGTGTTTTTTATGATACAAGTATGGCTTTATTTTGTTTATGGTGCGTAATATATGTCAGTAAGACTGTCATACTAGAAATGAAAATTTCTTTAAGTTTGGTAAATGTTGATATTGTAATCTCCAGATTCAAATTTTTCCTAAACCTGTATATGTGTGACAGGCTTTTTAACAGGTCAACGAGCGAAATATGTATGGGCAAAAACAACAAGTCAAGTCAAAGAACAAACATAGGTCAAACCTATCAATGAATATTTTGCAAGTACGCACTGTACCCGTATGTAGGATACATTTTTTTGAAATTTGCATACACGATGGACCATGTACCCAAACACTTTACGTACTCTTTACTATTTTTTTACTTCTGTGGATCAAAAGAAGACAAACTTTAGGCCTGGTAGGGAATCATTTGTCTGATTTTAGGTGTGCATTTGCTGCACACTTAAAATTTTTGGGGCATGACATTTTTTTAACTGAAATTACGATTACTGTTATGTTCTTAAATTTTTTTATTTAAACAAGGTAGTTTTTTGTGTTTAGCAATTTATTCTACAGTGCTACAGATTTTTTTTTTTTTCTTTTTTTTTTTTTTGGTATTTCATCATAAATTTAGGTTTCAAGTGATTTTCAAATTTTTTTTCTTTTGACATGGTTAAGGGGAGATTAAATTATTACCGGAACCCCAAACTGGCTTCTTTAATTTAAAAGAGTTGGCATAATTCAGATAATGCATTGCTTGAAAATTTAAACTTATTTTTTTTATCAATAAACCATTAACATTAAAGAGCTTGGAACTAACCACCTGTCAGCAATAAAATTACAAGTTTTGTACAAAATCAATAAAAACATAAAAGTCTATCACCCTACCAAAAATTATTTTAAAATTGTAAATGCTTTTGAAGGTATAGAGGGAAATGCAATGTCATAAATAATTATGATGTCATCAATAGGCCTGTTTCACACCATAGCCCACAATCTCAAACATTTGTAACTCGAGACTCGCATCAGCTTTTTTGCTGAAATATACATAATTTTAAATCTTAATAATTAAACCTGGATAAATTAACAAGAGAAGTGTTTTGTTTAATTACTTTCAGTTGAATCTCATTTCCTTCATTTAGTTTTATAAGTGCAGGAAAAACAAAATTTATTTTATACAGTCACGTTTTTGAAAGGCTACTCACAAGAAACTTATATACAGCATGGTGAGAAGAAACGAATAAATATATATATAAATATATAAAATATATAAATAATAATACAAATGTAAAAAATATTTTAATTTACTTTGTCTTTGATTCCGATCTATTTACTTTACTATAATATTTATAAACTAACCTACCATTTACCCTAGAGTTTAAATAGATTTTTAGTTACATTTGAAACCACCCATGCGTCGTCAGAAAAACAAGAAGCATTGAGAAATAGTTACATTATACATTAGTGCTTAACAAAATAAGGATGTTAAACTTTTATTTGATTAATAAATTACAGATTCATCATGCCAACCACAGTTAAAAATTTACTTAGGTCATCATCAGTTTATCATGTGGGAAATTAAAAATCTAAGCTATAGAAAGCACAGCAAAAAAAGTCTTTTGACAAAATCATTATTTCAGTAGAATTTTATTTAGAAATGCGCAATTTAAAAATCGGTTTATGCGATATCCAATGTACGTGGAAGTTCTTGCCATTGACCGTGTAACAGATCACCATAAATACTTCCAGGATATGCTTTTATGTAGGCCTAATAGGTATTAATAAACCATTGTTGTAATATTGGTGGTATTGTTGCACAACTGACTGACGTTGTAATCTTTTGATAATTATTTTAATGTACCACATAGTATGCATTCAATTTTTTCTTTACTCAAATTTACAATATAGTTGACACTAAAATACTCAGTTAGCATTTTAAGTTCTTGTTTAGTTTGTTTTCTATTACAACAGGCAAAAATTAAACATCATGATAATAAAGGTCAAAGTTTTCCATTTGAAATCATAAAGTGTTATTAGAAATATTAGATAATAGCCCCATATAAAATTTTACTGAGGATATAATAAGATATTTAAGTTTTTCTGAAAAGTTTAAGATTTCATACTGAAAGGTAATGCATTTTTTGTGAAAGGATAGCCCACAGCAATTGCATATTAGTCTGTATAGAAAAAAGGATATACGCAAATCTTTATATTGTTATGTATTAGTTTGTTAGGTATTATATTTACATTTTATATCTGTTTAGATACCAATATTAATCAAACGTCTGAAGTTTCTTGCGGAAATACAAGATCAAGATATGTTATGTATAGATGATTTCACACAAATTGATAAATCTTTAAAAATCAAATCTGCAAGAAGGAAATCAACAAAAGGAGAAACAGGCTCTGAACAAATTATCCCTGTCATAAAAAGTTTGTTTTTTTGAATTTATCAGTTAAATAACTCATTCTGGGTTCTTCTTTATGAATCACCTTATAGAAAGTGAGGGCTTCACTATATTTATCTTTTAGAACAGTAAGCTATGTGGTGAAGTAGGATCAGGGTGTTAGCCAGCCTGGTGGCACCACATATAATACGGTGTTCCCAATTAAAATTAAATTGAAAATACCAATTATTTGGTTTTTACTCATTATATATTGGATATAATATATGTATGCAACATAATAAAGATATTGTTGTGCCAAGTTTTATAAACTTGTAGCATGAATGAAATTTTTATGCATATAGGCAATATAACTGATTATCAGATATCTGATTTAAAGAGGAGTTGAATATTATATAACAAATTTTACGGAGTCAAATATGCTTTATTTTGCCAAAAACAGCCATATTTAAATTCCTCAAACTAAAAATTTTCTTTTTATAAATAAAACGGTTTTCTTATTCTGGACAAAAATGACGGTCTTCATTTATTCAACAGGAAAATCAGCCAAACTAATCGAAGCTATAAATTCACAATTTTTAAGATAGGAAAAAATAAGTATACAAGGAAACGAGATATTTTTAGCTGAAAGATGGATTGGTAAGGTTATTTAAAGGTTGCTTCTGAGCAGAGTTAGTGATTAAATAAGATTAAGAATGTGGCATTAGGTAGAAGAAAAGTTGTAAAAAATTGAAGAGTTATTTGGGGAAGATTAAATGGCCATTACCGTAGAAGTGCTGATGCTTATGTATGAATCCATCGAGGCTTTGACTATGAAGATAAGAATAAGGCAGGAGAAAGGATTCTGAAGTTTTTACTGGTTTTTGAATAATTTTGAGGGAAATACTTATTTCGAGAAAAGTGACAGCCATGATGTAAAATGTAGTAAGTTATAACTACTGAAAAATGTATAACTCAGTATAATGTGACTTTAAAATTGAGAAAGTGAAAAAGGCTCAGAAATGATTTGTGTCTAGGAGAAGCATATGATGGTGGGATGTTGGGAAAAATTTATCATTTAATAAATTCTTCAAAGAACTCACTAACTTTTGTTTGAATTTTACGGATGATGTTGAAATGCATTTATTTGTAGCATGGTTATTTAAGTTTAAGAACCTTTAAACAATTTTTCATATGTAATTTATCACATATTTTTAAGGGATCTTTTATCGTTTTTCACATGTTTGGCTGAGGTAAGAGTCCTTTCCAAGTGTAATGTTATGCTTTTTATTTTGTTAAAATTCTTTGTTTGTTCTCGTGGTACGATCAAATTTAGTAAAATTGTGTGTCAACTGAATGACGTCACTCAGCATAACTTAATGACATATTTACTTAATGACGTACTTTGACAAATTTTAAAAAGGACATTTAAATGAAATTTTTAAATATTTTTAATTGCTTTAAGGTCCAATCAACATTCTTAAAAAATTTTTAAAAACCAGATTAGTAGCTAAGGTTTTATTACTTATTTACTAGCTGTACCAACCAAGAATAGGCTAATTAGTGCACATAGCATTTGAGGATGCGGCAACCTTAAAATGGATTTTAGAATTAAATAAAGACGACAATTATAAATAGACTATATATAAACAAAGACCAGTGTGTTGAATTTTGGTTTCTTATTTTACGTTGTTGTTGCTTTATCGCTATTTCATAACATAAATAAAATTAATTAACAACTAATTAAGTTAGTTGGTTTAAATCCAGGTTTGAAGGTATTATTATATGATGAATATTTATTAATATTTATAGCTCAGTGATTGTTTTTTAAAAGATTAGTTTATATTCGCGTAAATTATTGTTAAAGTTGTTTATTCTATAGGTTTCTTTTTTAGAATTATTATAAGCGAATGTTTGTAAACGTTGTTTAGTACGCCCATTTTAATGAGCTAAAAAGGATTACCTATTTATGCTGCATTATTTAACTAACGGCAAAATAATAGTGATCCTATCGAATTATGCTAATTTTTGTCAGATTTCACTTTAACTGAATTTGTTTGATGTTAAGAAAAACAAAGAAAATATTTCTCTTCAGAAAGACTTTGTTTTCAGCCAAACATAATGTAATGTGATAAATATAATATAATAACAGTAATGGATTACGATCCCTTTAATAGCACTGATTTATAGCATGATATGTATAATCACAATATTTGCTGTGTTATTTTAAGACCTAAGACCTAGTGAATAGAGTCTGGTATTTGATTTAGAAAGATATTCAGAAATTTGCTCAGATTACTGTAAAAAAGACTTTGGTTTTATCAATTTTATATGAAAAATATCAGAATGTCTCTATCTCATATTTTTTTAGCTCCTGGCTCAGCTAGTCGCAAGAGACGATTAGTTACTAAGAAGATTCCAGAATATCACATAGGGAAGATATGTTTGCAGCCACTTAGTGTTTGTGGGCAGCAGAAGATTATACTGCATTATCTTCATGTCATGGGTGAATATCAAGATGTAAGCATTTTCATCTTAAATAGGATGATAGGTATGAGTAATTTAAAAAGGTCAATTTTTTTTATCTTAGTTCAAATATAAAAAAGGTAGAAAAATAACTGTTTAAGATTTTTTAAAACTCATTTTTCAATAATGGGCTTTGCATTCCATGTATCACATGCTTTTGTAAAAGTCCATTTCACAAATTTTTTTGAAAATTATTTTTAAATAACATATGTTTGTATTTCAGCTTTTCAAAAAATTGCTGTTACTTGTTACTTTTAACCCTTTCCAGTCTCATCTTAAATCGGCTGTGTGTCTCAATCCAAAATCATGTTTTCTGGTCGACTTTACTCAAATGGCCATAAATACTGAACTGGTAAAGATCATTTAAAAAGTTATGGCTTGTTTTTTTTCTCATAGAACCAACTTTCATAGTATTTAAAAAAAAAAAAAGAAAGAAATTTAGCTTTTACGAGTCGCGTGACCAAAAATTTTTTTTTTTTTTAATGCAAAAAATTGACTTTGAATTATAAAATAAATATGGAAGAAAACCTTCATCAGAACCTAAAATACTCCTTAGTGCACATCTAAGATCTCATCAATATCACTATATTTTTTCAGAGCTGCCATTTCACTTAAAATCAAACAACAACTTCTCTACAGTATATGCTATTTACAAGAGGTTTTCACCACGTAGCGGCAAAATCTATCTAGAAGTAATAAAACAATGTCAAACATTCTGGGGTGGAAGGCACCCAAAACAGCCTCAGATCAATTGGCTGTGCTACGGACTCTTAGTTCTCTGCATTCAAATTTCCTAAGTCATACTACAGACCATTAGGCCAGAAAGGGTTAAAGTGAATTGAAGCAAACTCTTTTGGTGATCTTTTGAGGTTGAGTTGATGAACCTTAAAATTTTAGTAAAAAACTAAGAAAAATATTATTTAAAACTTATGTTAAAGTTTGCTGTTCCTTTGCCCATTGGCTGTTTTTTTTTCTTATTTTATATGAAGTTTAACAGCCATGAAATACATTGTATGACCCATAAAGTCTAAAGTCACCTGAAATTTTTTGTTCATTTACAATAGCTATTTTTGAAAAAATATCTGGTTTAGAAATATCTATTTAATCAGCAAATCTATTTTAGATTTGGGATATACTAAGAGGCCATAAAAGATATCATTTAAGCCAGATAACTTAACTTTTTATCTTTAAAATTACTTTTTTTATAACTTTTTTTTTTTTTTTTTTTTTTTTTTTTTTTTTTTGAAAAGTTACCTGAAACTTTCTTCAAATTTTGTTTGATTTTTATCAAACATAAGGCTCATACCACTCGATGAAAAAGTTTCTTATTTAGTAATTGACCATAATTGTCATTTTTGGAAAGTGGTGGGAAACAAGGGCTTTTATAATTTTGAGCGAGAAGACCTACCATTCTCGTGCTGTCTCCCAGGGACTAGTGTGGTTTTTCCCCTGAAGTGTGTGAGCTTAAGGCTCTCATGGCGTCTGCCTCGCGTGCACGAATGAAGAGCAAAATATTATATATTTATATTACTGAGATTTACTTTTGGCAATTTTTATTACTGAGATATATAATTGGTAATTGAAAATCTACATTCTCTCCATCCCTGTGAAATACAGAGGCGTTTGGAAGGCATGTTAGGTTGAGTCTAAAGTATGGAACAGCCAAGATGTCACAGCAGGAACAGGCGAATATCACCATTTGGATATACGAGCAGCCTATCTAGGATGTGAAGATTCCTCCATAGGTCGTGTTGGTGATAAGATGGACCTGGTGCGTGAGTATGGGTTCCTGACAAGCATGATGCGTCAAGCGAACATAGAGGATGTGTCCCTTAGCAACATCTTCACCCTAACTGGTATTGTACAGCTCTCTGCTTGGGTGTTTGATCCAAACACTATTCCGTCTACCATCATTTGCATGAGAAAACATCTGTGTGAAAACCAGGGATGGTTTGTTACTTCTGCATCAACCTCACAAAACATAGAAGAGTGGGACTCTATTTCCATAGGTCATCGACTCTACAACTTTGCTGACGTTTAAAGTGTTTGACGAGGGCTGTAAGGTTCCAACCAAGACATCCTAGTTGAGATGGTCCAGGCTAGCCTACTTCGGCATCACAAAAACAATCACCCTGAACCACCGGCAAGGTTAAGGCATAAAGGTTAAAGCTTAAAGGAACAATTATCCAAGTACCTCTACAGATAGTCGAGAGAGGGCTCCCACTCGAATGGAAATATTCAGGTTGGACAGTGCATCATGTGCAGGGAAAACCATTGGGCCTCTGGGCCAGTTGATCGGAACAGACCATAGCCTCAGCGTTTGGATAAGCAAGCCTGTTTTTGCGGCAGTCTCGTGTGTGAGGTTGATGGGTCAGATTGTGAGGGTTTTACCTCGAATCAACATCCAGAGTCCTGTTGTTTCTTTGGCTCTACAAGCGACCCCAAACATCACCCTGGGCAAGGTTGAAGCGATATGTGATCGAAGACAAACAGAAGGGGCATAACAAGTAAGAAAAAGCCAAGAACAAACTCACTATAATCCAAATCCTGGACATGATCAATGCTGCAAACAAAAAGTGTGTAAAGTGCGGCACTAAACTCTTGTTACAGGGCTACATTAAATGTGACGGGCAGACCTTTAGTACCAACCAGGTTGATGACAGTGAAGGGCATTATAAATGGAACGTTAAAATCACATACTTGTCGTGTAATCGCTGCCACAAATGCAAAGATCAGTTTGATGAATTTCCAGACGATGTCAATTCTGGTGAGCCACAGGTAGCAGCTGTGACTTTGTGAACCCTTGCTTTGATAATGCAGTGTAGTAGAGGGTAGGTTGCCCAGGTTCCGTAATTCGGTGCAAGATAGGGTAGGGATTTATGTGTCCACCATGGATCGGTCGCACGTTAACGCCCAACGTCCTTTGGGTCTTCTTCTTTGCTAGCAACATAGATCCTACTGCTGATAGGCAACAGCGTCACTTTAAAGGAGCTTTCATGGCTATTAATGGGACCTTGACCATTATGATCGCTTACGTCAGAGCGAGACCAGTCATTTGCGTTGATGTATTGTTCATATTTCTATTAAAGTGGGTGGAAGTGCTACCCATTCACGATTGTCACTGCCACTATCTAGTTCTTGTTGTGTCTGTGCCCTGAACAGTCGCTCAGCTAGACGGCAATTAATGGACTCGACAAAGGCCTGCGATCTATGATGGCCTGGTTGTGTTTGTCTGACTCAGACCCCGTGCTTAGACATAAACCTAGTCATTACCCCTTTTGAATTCATGCCCGTCGTCGACCATCAACATGCTCGGCCATACAAGTGGTCTGTTCTTGTATATGCTAGTAAATGCTACGACAGTCTGGTCCACTGACTTCGAGATCAATGGAATGGCTGCTTTGTAGCGAGAGGCCATGTCTACCAGTGTCAAAGCATACTTATATGTCTTACTGCCAAGTTTGTCATGTGGGAGAATGAGAATATCGGCCTGGTGGAGTTCGTTGAGTCGATTCTCTGTAAAATGGGCAAAGACTCCCTTAGGATACTGTGTCTGGATTTACTTCTTGACCTTTTGGTTAGATAACCATTTCTGGACCCTCTTCTTTGAGGCACCTTTTGGTAGTCACAAATAGAGCGCAGTAATACCCTGAAACCTTCCAGTGCCATAGTAAACTTTGTTGAGAACAATATCAAACTCTTTAGGCGTCAAATGTTTGTGTCTGTGTTTCTTTTTCTTCATCGTAGATTACAATTAACGATGCCATTTATTCCAGTAGCCCAATCAGTCTCCAACACATAGATTGAGTAGGTTCGGGTAGTTCTGTTGTGTATAAATGGAGATTGACAGGTCCAGTGGTGAAAACCAAAGTAAACCGCAATGCGAGTCTTGGCGCCAGAGCTCTAGAGAATTTTGCAACGTTTATTATAGTAGGGGCCAGATTCCCGAGGATTTCAATCTACGTGCGTTGTAGCCGACCTTTAACATTTTGGTATAAAGCTCTTCAGCAAGAAGCATGTTCTATTGAACAATTCATGAGAATATATGTATAACATGCTTCAATCTAACTCTGCATTACGAAAACACAGGTACCACCTCGAAACGCTATCCTGAGGAGCCAAGCACTGAAAACGGCCCCAGCATCCCTCGATCCACTATTGCAAAACATAGCCAAGAACGTGGTTAATGGTAAGCTTTTTATTCCAGCAGCACCCTGAAGCAAACCAAGGGTAGAGGAGGTTATGAAGTTTGCAAAAGCCTCGGCTGACCAGCGTCAAAAACTCTTTGTCAGTGAGATGATCAAAGGACAGGAGTGGGAGTTACGTGGTATTTATGGAACTGAATGGCCATATTAAGGAAATCTTATAAAACCGACATGGAGAAAGTAGATAGATACTCTCCGCTATACTTTACACTAAATGAAATCCATACTATGCCCAAGTCTGAGGCAGAATACAGGTAGCCAAACTTAAAGACCAGCTAAAGGTTGAGATTGACTCCCGAACAAATATATTCAGGTCGTCAACGTTATCAACGGCGCTGATGTCAGAGCTACTGTGATAGGTGTCGTTCTGGGTTGTGTTGGAACGGGCCTCTTAGTGAATGTGATCGCAGCACTAGTTGTTTCAATCATCATGGGCTTTGCTGCTAGGTGCAGTCTCATGATTGCTAGCACAAAGCTAACCTCTAGTCGACTAAAAATAAAAACTTAAAAGCACGGCCATATCCTCCACGTTCTGCCAGAGAGCAATCACCATTCCTTCATAAAAAATTCACATTTTACACTTTTTCTAAAAAGGATCCTTAGGGATAATAAAAAATAATGGAAAATCATGGAAAATGTTTTTTATTTCTTTAAAAAAGCTCTATAGGTTGTATAGTTATTCAGTTAAATAAACAAACATTGACACGGACAATCATTTTACATTTGTTGCTTGCCAATGAACGGTACATCGTAGGTAGCTGTTTTTTGAAAATATTCTGATGATTTGTTTTACGTGCAACAAAAGAAAGTACTGTAGAATATTTGATGGTTTCATTACAAAAGTGATTAGAAATAATTAGTTTTAATTTTCATTTCATAGATTTTTTGCTTTTGAATTATCAAATTGAGGTATTTTATAAACTTTTATAAAGTTACTGTTTTGGAACCTTTCTAGCATTATGCAAGGTATTTGTCTGACCCATTGCTGACACTCATTCTCCAGTAATGATTGTGTTCTCCACTGGTTTAGCTTTTAGACGGGCTCTCTCAACTTTAGCTGGTAGAGCAAGCGTCAAGTTGATTCTGATCCATGAAAACATTTAGGTCACTGTCAAATCAGTTGGCGTCAAGGCTTAAATATTATTCATGAGGTGACAAGACCAACAAAACAATAAAGCTTTCATTACTAAAAAGCAATGCTTATGATTTTTTTGAAATCTTTTGTCTGAAACCAACTTGTCATAATACCTTGGGATCTAATTAAGGACTTGTGAATTGTGATTTTGGAGAAAAAAATTTAGTTTTCTAATCATTTTGACATTTTGGTTATTTTAAAATTTTATCAGGACTGATGTAAAATTGTAAAATACTATGAAAAAAAAGATGCCGTTATTTTACTTTATGCTTTGATGATTCAACGTTTAACTTAATTAAGTAAAAACTAGCCTATATTGTTATAGACCTTTTAATATAGCTTGGCTATTATTTGATTGACTTGTATTTAAGTTTTTTCAAACATTTTGATAATAGTAAACCAAAAAATTGTTCATATTTTCTCCACGGAAATTTATAATGACTGTTATAATCGTTTCATAGATTATATCAAATCATTTTCATTAAAAAATGATAAATAAAAAATTATTGTTATATATCTGCTGGGTTACAGATACCTTAGTGGCATTTCATAGTTATTTTTCAACTTGAATGTAATACTTGAAATACAATTTTTCTAAAAACATTAGTATTTTTTTTATTCTTGTATAATGAATGAATTGTGAATGAACAGAAATGGGTAATTTTATTGTTTTCTTATTTTTAGTTGCTTTCTGTGGCGTTCGAGTTAAATGTTCTCGATTTAATTTTCCATTACATCAATGTAAAGACTCAACGGGATTCATCACTGGCATGCAATGCTTTGCTTGTATGTTAGTTTTGTTTATCAAAATTCTAAATGTTTTTTGCTCTGTATCCTTTAAGTTAGTTTTTTAATCCTGATTTTCTAATATAACCCATCTGTATTTAACATTTTCGTGATTCCCGATGAAATTGACAGAATCTCAGTATAAATTTATTATAACTGAAAAAAATTATGATATATCTGATTTCTGATTCAACAGTGTTAGAAAATATTACTTCAATCTCAATGACTCAAATTTATTTCAAAAAGTAAATTTTTCTGAAGAGGTTATGTTATGTAGATTATGCTTTTATCTAAGGGTATATTAATCAATCCTTCTTGTTTTAGAAACACTTATTTTAATAATGTATCAATCATGTGGAATTTTTCTTCTCAGGCACCCGTTAATTTAATCGGAGATTGTTATTACAAAAATAATTGTTATTTTTCTTTAGTATCTCTCTTCCCTGCTTTGTCATAAGAAATATGTCATTGAGTTTGTTTTGCGTGGAGGTATCCAAAGGATTTTAGAAATTCCTCAGCCTTCGTCTGTAACTACAATGGCGTCTTTGTGTCTTTATTATATTGCTCACAATGAAGATGCAATTGAGCGGGTGATATATTATTTTATTGATTTTCATTTGTAAAGCTGTTTACTTCGTTTTTATTCGTTTTTCTTTTCTCCAAAAGCATGCTCGTGAAATTTTCAAGTTCGAAGATTGAAGAATTTTATTAGAGATTATTTAATGCAATGTCTGTAATTTATTCAAATTTAATATGGTAATTAGTTGAGTATTCCAGGAAAATCAAGGGGCTTTTTTACTCACTTGATATTTAACTTCAAAAAATTTTCTAAGTTTAGTGATTATAATTTCCATCATCTAGTCTACAAAACCTTGAAATGATAAGGCTGTTTAAGCAAACTTCCAGAATTATAAAGTCATCAAAGCTGAAATTTAATGAAGTATTTTAATTTCCAGGTCTGTCTCCTCCCTCATCCAACATTGCATCGTCTCATAGAATATCTATTATGGTTGTTAGAGTGTGCTCATGTTTCTGGTAGATGCCACTCTTCTTTATTCTTTTGGCTTACATTTTCTTTTAAAACAATACTTGATTTATTTAACTCTATGGATGGACTTAGAAAAGTTTACAATATGGTAAGAAAGTACTTGATTTTTGTTTAGGAAAATGCTTAATTTTTGTTATTTGATATATGAATCAGAAAGATAATAATAATCAGAAAGTTAATTATTACAAAATTGAGATAATTCCAGGCATGCAAAATAATGTTTTGAGAATTTTAGTGGACAAGCCAGTAAATTATTTTTGACAATAGATGAAATTTTGCTTACTAAAAATAAAAATTCATTGACTTAAACAAAATTTCTGTTATAAATCTTTGTATTACTTACTATAGTTTGATAACTATGATTTTCTGTCATCAGATACTGAAAATAGAATATTTAGGTGTAATTTTTCGTTTTTTACAAGCAGTTGAAGTGAGATATTTCTTTATTTTATTTGACTTCGTATTTTTTGGTCTTTTCATTAAAAAAAAAAAAAAGAAATGCTTTTTGCATAAATAAGCTTTTCTTAACTTATCTGAAATATTTTTTTGAAAATGAAAAGATTTTGGTCTGATATTAGCTCTTATATTAGAGGTCAATTATATAAATATAAAAAAGTTTGCAACCACAATCTTGCATTTTCTTCTTTAGATCAGTACTTTGAGTATAATGCGGATTGGAGAGTCTGAACTAGTTACTGATGACAGTGCATTTTTGGAAAGGGAAATGGCAAAAAACGCTTCCTTGACATTGAAGAGATATTACACTATACATGTCGCTCTCATATATCATGATTGTAGAAGAGTAGTAGCACGTAGCACCAAAACTTTACCCCCACCACCAACACCTGCTTATAAGGTAGAAAATTCTATTTGATCCAGATTTTTAAAATTTTTGCAAGTTATGCATTGATATGTTGGGTTGCGTGAAATAGCTCGATTTTGGAAAATATTCACATTTTCCTAAAGCTAAAGTTTTTGAATACTAACAAATGTCAACTCTAGCAATTTTCTGATATTTTGTATGATATTAGTGGGGATGATTTTCTACCATCCTTTTTTAATGGATATTTTCTGAATGGCTGTTTTTAATTGTTTTTTGATGCAATAACATAAAAGGCACGCAGTAATGGTGTTGCTGATGACTTGTTTGCCCATGAATAGATATACCTTTGTTAAATTTTTTGGTCCAAAAACGTATTTGAGTTATTTTTACAAACTTAACAAATTTCAAATTTTTCATGAAGTTGGAGGTTTATGGAGGGTATCTTGCCATTCAGTCAATTTTCCAATAAAAAATATTTTTGTTATTCTATATTTCTGAAAAATTTATATATTTTATTTATTATTTATTTTTATAAATATATATACCAACCTTGTAATGAAGAAGCATGATCCATCAGGTACTCAGAGCAACTATGGTACACATATTTTAAGTTCAGGCAACACTTTAGTGTATCACTAATTTTAAGTAAGCACTAATAACAAGGTCTGCTTTGTTTAGGAATTTCAGTCTCTTTTTACCCATATCTTGTTGGTTCTTACTCTTATTATAAAACTCTTATTAAAAACTGTTTCTCAAACATAGAATTTAATTCTGCTGAAACTTTCCAAGACATTCCAAGAATTTTAAATTGTTTAACAGTAATTATCATAAATTTAATTTTGTTTTATAATGTTCAAAAATGCTGTGGTGTTATAATTTGTAGAGCATATTTTCTGGAACAGAAGATGTTCAAGATTACATAGACTTCATTCAAGATCATCACTATTATGGTGTATTTCCTGATAAGGTAACTTCATTTTTTTTACCTGCTTGATTATAACTTGCGCAATCTTTAAAACAGTCTCCGTTTTAAAAGTTTTTTCTAAACTTGAAATTTTCCTCAATAGATTGTTTTTATTCTGTTCTAGTTCTGCTTATTTATGATGGTTTTAGGCCTTAAACGTAAATTTCTTTTGATAACCATTCATTGTTTTTTATTTGTATTTGAATTCCAAAGCTTTTCAGGATTTCCTCAAAATTGTCGGTATTATTATTATAATTCTATATAAAGCTAGGGACTTTAAAGAGCATATTTTAACCGATAAATCCACTATATACAGTAACTTAAATATGATTTTTTTTTTTTTAATAATCTTGGAATGTGTCTGCTAATCTTGCTATAAAGTTTCATGAGGTTAGGTGAATATATTTTTGATTCAATATGGCTGCTTTTTGAAAAAAATTTTTTTTTTTGTTTTTGACCTCTCTTAAGAAAAAATTTATTCGTTCAAATTTTGTGATTGCAAAATTGTATATCTAATTATAGTTGCATATCAGTCATTTTTAAATCACTATTTTCTCAAACAGCGCGAACTTCATTTGAATATTACAGTTTTGCTTCTTCAACTTATTACATTAGCAGCTAGCTGGAAGAACTACAATAACCGGTGAGTGATTTATATTTGGATTAAAAGCAATCTCACAGGACGTGCTGTAAGTCGGTAATAAAACTTATAGCTCGTCTGACTACAAGTAAATAGACAATGTGTGTAGCGATTGGAAATCTAAAAAATCTTTTTTCACCTGCCCAACTGCACAAATCGAAATTGACTATATATATATATATATTTTATTTTTCAAATTTTCTTTTTTTTTTAAATTAAAGCTATTACTTTTGTTAAATAATCAACAGCAAGTAATTAAGTAATTTGTAGTAACTAAAAATTAATTTTTATGTCTTAAAAAATTGGAATAATTTTTTTATTTAATTGTTGATTTATACTTCAATATTATATTAAGATCTAAAAAATTTTTTTACTTTTTTTAAAGAATGTTTTTTTTCCTAATCAGCCCTAGTAGTAGTTTAAGTTAGGCCTTAAACCAAAAATTTTTTAAAACTAAAACATTTTCTCAGAATAATTGGCTCTTGTCCGCAGTTCTCTTTTAAATTTCTTTGTAGTTCAACAAAAAATAAAAGAAGGCTTTTTAATGAGTCAAAAAGATTATTTATTTGTATGCTTTAGATATGTAAGTTTGCATAAAATAAAATGTTTTATAGATAATATATGAAATTTTATTTCTGTTACAACAAATTAAACTTTGAGAATTCTTTAAGTTTGGGCATCCGTAGTTTAGGTGCCCAAAATCAATAGTTGGCATCAAAAATAGTCTAAAATAGCCTCAAAAGCCATAATTAGATAATAAAGTACAAATGAGTTTATACCAAAATTTAAAATCAAATGTATTATGTATATCTGGGGTTTATGTACGATGTTAGATGTTGTTTCTGATAATTTTAACACGGTGTTTTAAAAACAAATAATTGGGTACAGTGCTTAATAGATGTTATAGCAAAATTTTTTGTTCTAATCAAAAATCTTTGAATGATTTATTAAAAGTCTTTTCATTATTTTGGTTATAGGCATTTTGATTTCAAGGTCTTGTTGAATTGTTTTTATAGCATCGATATTATTGTGACTAGTCTAGAAACATTGGTTGCCATGTCCTTTTCTCGTCAAATGACTCTCAGTTTCTGCCAGCAAGTGGAAGTATCTTCAACTGAATGTGAATCTGGTATAAAGTAGGTATTTAGAAACATGTTAACCCTTGATCTTTTTCTCATTTTCTTAATGTCTGTTTTTTGTTTTTTTTTTTTTTTTTTTTTTTTTCAAAATGACTACCAAACTTTGTTGGCTTTTTCTCAGTAGTTGCTCATTATTTTTTCTGAAATTTAGTAAAAAGTTACAGCATTATAAAATAAGCAAAGCGTTTTTTTTTTTTTTTTTTTTTTTTTTTTTTTTTTTTTTTTTTTTTTTGTTTTTTGGTTCGATGTGCCAAATATGCCAAATTAGGCTTAAAAACGTTTTGGGAATTTTTTTTCAAAATCTATTCATTATTTTTTTGTAAAGATCCTTTTTAATCATCTTTTGTGATAAATGTTCATCTGTCAAAAACTCTTGTTTTTTGGGCCTGAGATTTTAAACATATTTTAACAAGATTGGATTAAAGGTTATTTAATGTCAATGAAAAACTTATTTTTAATTTAGAAATTACTAACTGTTTCAAAAAATTATTACAGCTAAAATAAAAAGTGTAGATGTGACCAGCTAGAATGTTTATTTTTTTAAAAAAATTATGTTCGAATTTTTAGAATGTTCCAGTTCTATTGAATTGGAAGAGGTTGAAATTATTCTTGTTGAACACCAGCTTTTTTAAAAGCCCGGTGTATAGGATTATATAACTGGTAAAATAATTTTCCTATTTTATAAGAAAAATTTAAAAATATGATTTATTATTTACTGAAGTCATTCCTGGTTGTCCATTAGTCACTAAGTGCTTGTTTTTGAAACATTTTTTAGGAAGTGTTGATTTTGTGGCAATAAACAACAATATTATATTCTAAATAAAAACGTTTTTTTCTTTGTGCTAGGATAAAAACGGATCATTTCAGGCCTAAAAATCAACATTTTTCAGATTTTCTTGAAAATCGTTTATTTTTCTGAAATTTTTGCTGAAATTAGAAGACCATAAAGGCTTCTTTTGGCACTTATGGCTTTTTTTTTTTTTTTTTTGCTTTTGGTACAGAGCCTAAGTATCCTTATTTTTGGAAAAATATTTTTCTCAAAAACCGATTATCATATTTTTTTGAAATTTTTTTATGAATTTAGAAAAAATCATTGGTGCTTTTTTTTACTTCACCAAAAACACTATTTTGGTGCTGAACCCAATTATGACTATGTTTGGATCAAAAATAAGACTTGAAATTTTTATTAAAACTTATAATTAAATTTTTTGAAATTAGAAGACCATAGAGGAATTATTGTGATTAATTGTTTTTGAACCCCCCAGTGAAGCAGAGAGGATCCTATGAATCCATCCTTTTTCTTACTAACGTTTAGTTTTTTCGGATTTTTGTTTGTTAACTCCTTGGAGCAATAGAATTGAAAATTTGCTCTTTTAGATCATTAAAAAATATTTGTTTTTCAGTACTGGACCCGAATATGCCTAAATATGGTAATTTTAGGTGTAAAGTTAACATTTTATCACATTTTTAAAAAATTTAGGACTTCTTTTATCTTATATGGCCTGTCAAATAGTCTTCTTTGATACTGGGCTCAAATAAAGGGTTTCTTTTTTGAAATTTACTTATTTAAATTAAAACCCTACATAATTTGTTTTTGAAATTTTACGTGAAGTTAAAGAACCATAATGTGCTCTTTTGACCTATATCGTCACTTTTCAAACTTCTGATTTTTAGTGTTGAACCCAGGTATGGTGGTCATTTTTGACCAAACCTTGAAAACCTCAAAAACAAATTTTTTGACCTTAAAAACTTTGAATTTCCTTGATTTTTTCAAAAATGATCTTGAAAATTCCTATATAGGTGTATAGAAGAAAATCCTTTACAATAAGATTGTGATCTGTTATAACTGTTATAATTGTAGCACTGCTTAAGTAAATAAAAATGTTTTAAAATACCTTGATATTTTCCAATTTAGATTTTGAAAAACACTGTATATGTAAAAAAAAAAAAAAATTCAGTTGCCACATTTTCGAAGGTAATCGCTTTGATATGTGAGTGCAAAAGTAAAAACACAAATAAAAAGCATATTGTATCTTGTGTAAAAAGCATATTGTATCTTGTGTAGAAAGCATATTGTATCTTGTGTAGAAAGCATATTGTATCTTGTATAAAAAACATATTGTATCTTGTGTAAAAAGCATATTGTATCCCGGGTAAATAGCATATTGTATCTTGTGTGAAAAGCATATTGTATCTTGTGTAAAAAGCATATTGTATCTTGTGTAAAAATCATATTGTATCTTGTGTAAAAAGCATAATGTATCTTGTGTAAAAAGCATATTGTATCCCGTGTAAAAAGCATATTGTATCTTGTGTAAAAGGCATCTTGTATCTTGTGTAAAAAGCATATTGTATCTTGTGTAAAAAGGCAATTGACATTATAAAGGGTGGAAGTGCAGCATTGATTCCACTCCAACTTATTAAATTGCTTTCAGAAGTTGCATAAATGCAAAAAGAAGATCGCATAACTGCATTCATTCTTTCTAACACTAAATCTGCTGAAAGCTCTCTTAAAAAAACTTTTTCTCACTCAATTAGTGACGATGTGTTAAATGCGTAGACCATATGGTGCTTACACCTTTTTGATTCTCACCAATCTCATTGATCGTGTGACATGATCAGTGTTTAATGATTGTGAATTTGCTGAAAGCTTTCAAATGGAAAAATACAAGGTTAATTACTCTGTACCCTGCAAAAACTTTAATCAAAAATAAATTTGTCTCAATGGTTTTTTGTCTCCTTTGACGAGAGTTTAGGTCGTCATCAGCAAGTCAGCAAGCCTGCCAAATGGATTTAAACATTAGGTATTGGGGCAAAGGGGGAAGTATTGCACAGTCAGGATACTATGATTCAAAGTTTCATTACCGCCATAATACATTGAATCTAAAATATGAGTTCTTCAAGTCGATCAAATATTTAAAGGTGAACAGATTTCTTCATCTTGTGATGGATGGCTCAAGCACAATTTGAAACGTATTATTTATATCTTTTTAATGAACATTTAATAATGGAGAGTGGATTTGTGAAAACGTTGAATTTATGTGAATGTTCATTGCATACCCTTCATGGCGTGTTTCAAACTGAGATTACAAAGTAGGATTGGCATTTGAATATGTTGCTTCAAGTAATGTACAAAATTTTTGATGAATTGCCTGCGCACCAAGGTGGGAAAAAAAGGAGGAAAATGTGAATTGATTCCACTTAAATGTAAATTTTTGAGGAGAGACTCATTAATTTCAAAATCAAAATTAAGAAATTTTGGACAAGGAAAGCACAAATTGGCTTGTATTACATAAAAACCATTCTAACCAAATTATATATACATAAAATAGTTACGTTTAAAAGTTATATAACAATGCAGTTTTTTGAGAAAACCATAATTAAAATTTAACCCACTTTTTGAAATGATTGTGTAACTCAAAATTTTAAAAGTTTCATCTTTTTTTAGTAACGTTATGAATTTTTTTTAACAAAAAAGGGAAAAAATATCAACTTTATAGTTGATAAGGGTTGGTTGTGTTGTAACCTACAGGGTGTTGTAACCCACAATTTGGCTCTGGCTTCGAAGGGTCATATCTTTTATATGAGTAATCGTCAAAAGTTGGTTTTTTTTTTTTTTTAAATCTTTAATGAGTTAAAATTTCTTGAAGATCAATTTGATTTATGTAACCTGCCATTTTGCTCATTTTCTGGTTGAATAATTAAAATACTTTTTAAAATGTTACGAAAAACACTTTTATTTTTAACAAAATATATGTTTAGTTGTCAGTGAGTTATGATCTTAAGTTGTTTATTCATATTTATTTATGAATATTTTAACAGGATATCTACACTTCAATTTATAATAAAAACTGCTGTCATGCACAATAAGTTAAAAGAAATAAAATGGTGTTTAAATTAGTTACAAATATGTTTTAAAAATTAATAAATTTTGAAATAATCATTGACTTCTTTTTTGATATCTTTTAAATTCTCAATTTTTCTTATTTGAAGTGGAAGCTGATTGTGTAGTTTCCCACCCATAAAGTGAAAAGCTTTTCCAAATTTCAGTTTGGTAGTTTGACTAAATTTGTATTGTTTTGTATTGTATTGTATTGATGTTGTGGTTTTTTGTTTTGAAGTAATCTTTGTAATTGCTACAAGTTTTATTTTAAAAACATTTTACAACTACACAAGCGTTTTTATTTATTAGAGAGCTGATGTTTTTGACACTCCCTGTGTTAACAACAGCATTATTGAATATCAGATCATCTATACGATTTTCAATGCTTTTTAGTTTCTGCAGTTGTGTACTGTTTAGGTTATGATTTATATGACTGCTATAAGTTATTAGTGGAATGATCATAATGTTAGATACTTTCATTGTTGCCTTTACTACTAAAACTAGAAGAAAGGCTTCCAGCAAACTCAGTGATTTTTATTGATGCGTCTTTAGCCCTGGTTATATGGTACGAATTGCTAAAAAAATACTACCAAAGGTTTGATCAAGTTGGATGATACGCTAATTTCACTTCTAGTGTAGCAGACAATGCAAACTTCCGATTCCAAAAAATTCTGGAAAATGAGGTGATTTTTTTTTTTATTTTCGATTATGGGAATTAATGGTGATGTAGACTTTTAGAAAGTTATTCAACTTGTTTATGTGTTAAAATTTGTTAAATCTTCACTGAGCTTCAGTATTACAAGACCATTTCAGACATCAGCTTGGAAGTGAATTAATTGATCACACAGAGACTTGTTTACGACAAGTTAAAAGGAGATAATGCAAACACTGTGGTTTTTCCTATTACAAAAGAAATTGGACATAGTTGTAAGAAAGCTTGCCAGTGAGAGAGAATCACACAACAAACAAACAAAAAAAGATCCTGAACAATCTAAAAAACAGTTGAAAAGAAAATTAAAGCAAAAAAAAAATGAGTTAGAAAAACAAAAGTTAGTTTAGCGGAGAGCATTACATCATTGAAACAAAGTGTCGTTGTTGAAGCAATCACATCAGATGAGAATGCAAAGTATGGACTTGTTCATGTAAACAAAGCAGATTTTCATTTGCAAAAGCACTCAAGGAGAAATAAAAGTTATACAAAGACATTTTTGACATTGAATCAAAAGTTGAAACAGAATATAAGGTGATGATGTAAAAATAATGCAGTGGAAAAGACATTAGTTAGAATATTAATTCCTATTTTGAAATTTTTGTGTATCACTGGACGCTAAAGCATTGATATGAAAAAGTTAATATATTTAATATCAATAGACAACTAACTTCAGACCTTTAACCTCATCAAATGAAATATATACTAATTTATTCACTTTTTATTTCCCAATAATTTAATCTGAATCTTGAATAGTTCCAATTTTTTGAAAAGCACCCTAACTGAATTTTGAATTATGTTAATTATTTAATAATACTCCGTTAATTATATCCCTAATTTAAAAAAGGTGTATAGTAAGCCTTGACACCTTTACCTATGCCTTTTTAACTGTTTTGAAGTTTAGAACATAAACCTTGAAAATTTGAATTTGGACCTCGAAAAAGACACAAAGAATGGCAAAAATGGCATTGAAAACCTTGAATTTAAAGACACCCTGTTGTCTTAAAAAAGGTGTTTTTAAAATTTACCCAGAAGCTGCTAATTATTATTTATTAATAATGATTTATTGATAATTGCTAATTATTTTTATTACTTGCTAATTATTTTTATTATTTGCTAATTATTTTTATTATTTGCTAATTATTTTATACTCATGCTCTTGTTTTTGGTTTTTATTGTATAAATTGACATCTATGTAACAAAATTTTTAGATGAATGATTTTTTTTTTTTGTGTTAATAATATCGGTATAATGGAAGAAACATGAAATTTTTTAATACCATAGGTTAGACTAATTGTATGTTTGTGGAGGTAGTGTGGTGGTATAACTTTGGTGT
>JAUZNK010087116.1:0-11166 GCA_035046665.1 Euphysa ruthae | reverse complement strand
AAAGATGGAAAAGAAAGATGGAAAATAAAGATGGAAAAGAAAGATGGAAAAGAAAGATGGAAAAGAAAGATGGAAAAATGACAAACAAAAGAGATAAATTGATTAGATATTTGCAATTCCATGAACTTCAATGACATATTTTTATTCTTGAATAGCAAGACTGATTTTAAGAAATTGTATCGTTAAAATTTATATAATTACAAAGGTGGTGAGATGTGTTTAATTAATTTGAAGAAAAATTTTTCACAAAAAAATTTATCATTTCTTGATGAAGAAACTTCAACTTAAAAAACAAGATGGATGCTGTTAATAATTCTTTGAAGAGATTGTGGCGGAATGTCCAAAAGCAAATTCTAAACCAAAATATAAATCAGATGACAAGTTTTATAAAGATAACATATAAAGTTTTTATGAAATGAAAACATCGTCTGCTGAGCAGTGGCTGCTGAACTGTATCATTTTGATATAAAACATGAGATTTAATTTCTTCTTATCTTTATAATTTTGTTAAACTTTGTATGTTCAACATATTCATATTGTCAAGCAACGCTTCCGTAAATTTTATAAGTCTTATAGATTCGCATTCGAATGATCACTTCTCTATATATTGAACCTCTTACCGGTCATATACTCTGTAATCCGATAGCTTTGGTCAATTTCGAACTTCTGCATAACACAACACATGTAACAGCAGGAAATCAAACACTGATCAAGCAGTGTTGACTGAATGTTTTCTGTTTTTATGCTTTGAGAGATGTTCTTTAGCTCCCCTTAACCGTTACCTTTTAAATATAATTTCACAGAAAAATCACGTGACTTGTTACGATGTACAGTAGAGGAACAATGCGTATGCGTAGTAACGGAAAAAATGTAATTCTGTATTATCTGCATAATGCCAAAAAAACGTTGAAAGTAAAAGAAGTGCAATGAAATTTAATCTTACACTTCCATTTCAAGTGAACAAAATAATCTAAATTACATAAGGAACAGTTTTCAGAAAATGTGCTAGAGAATCTTTCACCTCAAAATATCAACTCAAATTTTTTAAAGATTGCATAAAAATCTCACAAGTCCCTAATTTAAAACATCTTTTATAATGATTTACTAGTGCTTATGATATAAACTTGTCCTCGCTGTAATTATCTTTTTACAAAACATCTTATGAAAAATTATGGTTGTCCCGAATGTTTATGCCCGAGTTGTTTGGCCCTAAAAATGTCCTGTGGGCAAGAAAGACTTTCAGACGATATCTGTGCTTTTGTAAGGAATAATTTTTTACTGCAATATTTTTTAGTTATTATAATTCTATTATTTTAAAACTTTAGATGAAGTTGGAGGAGGAGAGACTGAAACATCAACATAAAGGTCAAAAAATAGAACACATTAAACGCAAAATTCTTGATTTTACAGAAAAAAAGCAAAAGAATATCGTCCATAGCGTGCAAAAGAAAGCTATAAAATCGGAAGAGATTGCGCACCAACTTAAGAGAGAAGCTGAAGAGAAAGTGAAAACCAAAAAGTTACGGTACAAGATTTTTACTAGTGGCGTTTACAAATTAAGATTTTTATGTTACCATTGAAATGTTTGATCTCATTGCGAAGATCAATAAGAAGATTTTTTTTCAAAATAAATTTTTTTTTTCAGTGGATGCTGGTTTGCGTAAGAACAAATAATAATGCACCCTTCTTTGCTTAAAATCAATTTTCAAAAAGCTTATGCGCCTCAAGTAAATTTGAACACGTTAAAAGATCTCATATTCTGGATCTTAAGGTATTATTAAGATTGGCAACGCTTGGGAAGAGTGACTTGCAGACGAATATCCTCTAAATTATACTTATTTTTCACAAATTTTAGAAAAGATGTTTTGTGAAAATAAACCTATACGAAATATATCAAGACATTATGTATGGTGGTATCATTTTTATTTTCTGAATAAAATAAAATGCTTGCTTTCTTGCTTGCTTGTTTATCTACGAATTGATCATTGTATTCATTGTTTGTTTAATTTAACAGGGAGCAAGAAGCAAAGAAGATTGCCGACGATATTGAGGAAACTAAAAGACTAGAAACTGAAGCTAAACTCGCCCTTAAACAAAAAATTGCTGCTGGAAACCACGAAGCAGCAAAACAAGCAAAAATAGAAAAAGCAAGACAAGAGTTAATAAAGGTCTGTATTTTTTTAGAAGGAGAGTAGGGAAGGTTTCAATGTTGGAGATTTTTAAGTCGAGAAAGATTTTTTATTCGTACTTTCATCCATATTCACGAAACTGGAAAAACTTGAAAACTACGAAAGTTTATCAAAAAACAATGCCCATATGCAGGAAAATTTTTTTTCTGACCAGATTGATGGTTTTTCTCCAGGGATGTAAACCCAAAGATTTATGGTTCTTATTCTTAATACAACTGATCTGTTTTCTTAACTTTCATTTTTGATGAAAAATAGAACGCATTTAGTTTTATCCTCTCCTTAGTGCATGCTTAGTTTGTTATCAACAAACTACTCGCAAAGACTTCTGTTTAAAAAATTTTTTACTTCCCTTACATTTTCATGCTGAAAACAAGATTTATCTGCATATAGAAGTAATTCACAGTCTGTTGGTTGTTTCATGTCATTAACATAGAACAATAACAATGGTGGGCCCAAGATTGTTCCCTGAAGTGCGCACACTTCACTATTTCCTCCCTGGAATGTTCTTTATCGATTTTTGCCTAAATTTTCTGCTTGAGAGATAGGATTGGATCCAAAATACTACAATTTCTGAAAATCAAATGCAATTGAAGTTTTCAAACAAGATGTTAAGATCTATTGCGATAAAGGTTTTTTGGAGATTGATAAGTATCATTCCAGTGTGGTTTCCCTTTTCAAGACCTTTTGAAATTTTGTCATTGAGATATGACAAGCACTTATCAGTTGAAAACACTTTTCGAAATCCTGATTGAAATTCATAAATGACAACGTCTTCGTCAAGGAATTTCTAGTTTGGTCATCAATGACTTTTTCAAATATCAATAAAGAGATTGGTCTGTAGCTTCTTGCGTCAGTTTTGTTCCCATTTTTAAACAAAAGAGTGGTTTTGGCAATTTTACATTCACTCTGGGAAAATATTAGTCCTGATTGAAAGATTTATAATAATTTGAGTAAAAGGCTTATAAATATATATATATATATATATATATATATCTTAGCGACTTGTTAAAAATTGAGAACACTCTTTGGTACATGATTTTCAAAAATTAAAATGTATATATCTATTCTGCATAATATAAAAACCTTCGAGGTGAGATTTTTAATCAGTTGTTATTAAGAAAATATTTAACGCGAAACACGCTCATGCCGACATGTTAAATGTCAAATTTATACAAAAATAAAAGATTTATAACTTTTAACCTGTCATAAGAATGGTATGAGAAAATTGATGCAATTAATGACGTCTTCAAGGTTAAATATAATGAACGCAATAAAGTTGGTTCAATTTTTGATCTAGATAGAGAGCAATTTAATCGATGGGTTAAATTTTTATTAATTGTGGGTGTAAGTGGTGGTATATATATATTGCTATAAAGCAAAACTTTTATTTTTCTCCTCTGCTTGATATCTATATGTTTGATAACCTTTTGTGATTTTGTGGCTTTTAAGATGTCTTTGGGTTTATATCAGGTGAGAAAATATAGCAATGATATTTATAATAATAAATCGGTGACCTCTATGAAAAATATAAACTTTAGAAAAACCAAAAAAATTTTTAACCAATATATATATATCCAAATTATCAGAAATAGAATATTTTAAGACCTTACAAAATTTAATATAAATAAAATATATCATTCTTCGATCTGATACAAAAAAAAATTTTGAATATATGTCAAAAGATGTGCTAAATAATTTCAAGAATCATCATCTTCAAGCTTGAGATCACCAAATCCATATTATTGACAAAATAACAATTTTCGAGATATTTTTGACTGTTTATTTATAATCCTTTAAATTTAATTTTACCCAAAGATACAAAATACGTAGCTGCAGGCAGTAAAAATTAAATCATAAGATTAGAGCGAGATTAAAACTAAACAGCGTAATGCAATAGGGTCACATATAAGGTTTAAATAGGGTACATAAAACATTTCCTATGCCTAGATACATAATAACATTCTAGAATATATGCTTTAGTATCTAAAAAGGACAATTATATTCAATTGTTTGTTATGGAGTTGATATTTCATCTCTAAAATCCATTTTTATAAACACAGATGATATGTCATCAAACCCTGGTGATTTGTTTAATTTTAAATTCACTGTTATCTTTCTGACTACATTCTCAGTTACCTTGAGAAGTCAACATATTTTATTTAGTTCCTTGTCTGCATAAGTTTTTTGACCCGTTAAATCTCCTGTAGAATCTGTCCCTTAAAGATATTTTTTCTGCAACATCCTTGCCAAACCACTCTTGGGAACTGGAAATTTTGCTTTATTATCATCAATAATTTGTTTAAATTTGTTCGAAAAACCTATAAAAGTCAGGTTAGCATTATGAAACCTCTCATTATTTTGAAATTTCACCACCAAGTATATTTATATCTTTCCTTCGGTAAAGGGAAGCCATATTTGCTGGCGTCATTGCAAAAGATTTTTTATATGGTATTATACAGGACCTGGATTAATTTCAATATTACCATGTATTAAATGTTAACAAAGACATTTGTGAAAATTTTGACTCCGGGGTTGACGAATTTTGATTATAATTCCTATGAGTAGGAGAATTTGCTAAAATATAAATTGGATTACTTAGCTGACCATTTTTATCATTTAACGAGGAGGAGAAGGACCAACTTATTTCCTACGTATTTGTATTTTTAATGTCGTGCCAACAAAGAGTTTTTGAACTAATTGATGACAGAAAGACCCACGGGTTTGATTCTGGTGTATTTAGAGCTGCCATTTGAGCTTACGGTAAAGAAAATCATTGGTTCCGAGCTGAGTTCGAATCCACAGCTCTAGGATCCGCAGAACAATGTCTTATCCACACGGCTAGAAAACCACTAATAGAACAGAACTAAGCTAAATCTTAACCACTTATAAAACTAGCGTAAGAAAATATATAACTTAAAAATGATAAACTGATGTTCCTAATAGGTCTGGAGTGAATATTAAACAGTGTAAGTAAGAGAACCCTGCAAACAAGAAAGGTAAAAGTCATCCGTGAAGTTTAATCTCCGCGAAATATTTGGAAAAATTTTCAAACTTGTAAAGCTAATAGAAGAATAAAAGTTCGTTTTGTTTCTCGACAAACAAAGACAAATCCAAATATAAAAGGTTGATTCTTAACAAAAAGAACCACTAAAGACTCACTAACTCTCAAAACTATAATTATCTCTTTTTTTTTTTATATGATGGCAGTCCCAACATGAAAAAGTTTTGGTAATGCGGATTCGAGCCATTCACTTTCCGTCTTGTTGTACAAAAAGCTGACCACAGATTCTTAAAAGAAATGATCTCCTTTAAAGATGTACTTTCTCATCTACCATTAACTCCTTTAAGGATATACTTGCTCTTCTACCATTAACTCCTTTAAAGATAAACTTGCTCATCTAAAATTAACTCCTTTAAAGATGAACTTGCTCATCTAAAATTAACTCCTTTAAAGATGTACTTGCTCATCTACCATTAACTCTTTTAAGGATGTACTTGCTCATCTACCATTAATTCTTTTAAAGATGTACTTGCTCATTTACCATTAAAATATAATTCGAGATTACGTCTATCTCTAGTTTATTAAGATCTCTATCACCAACTTTCATATGGCGTAGGCCTTGGTTTTAACTCATCACTTATAGGTATGGGTTGAGAAGCAATATTTTGATCCGCTCGATTTCTCAAGTAGGAAAAATCAGTCTGCAGACACTTCCCACAAAGTATCATTTTTTCTGTGGATAATCTACACAAGTATTTAAAGATACGTAGTTGGTTTTTATGGTTTTGAAACATAAATACTTATTTTGAAGCTCTGTTTCTAGTTTTCGATTGGGTTTGTTTTGCTGTACGCATTTTGTTAACTTGAACTTCCGACTGCAATTTGGGTGAAAAAGTTTCTTTTCCAAGCTTTTCGATCTTTTTACAGCTCCTTTATATTTGGTTGTTTAGAGTGTCCAGGCTGTAAAGAAACTTTTTCAGTGTTAGAAATATTTCCAGTGTTAACAGTTGCTAGACATGCTTTAGACCTAGAATTATGGGATATATGCTTAACGCTACATGAAGTACAGTCGGCAGATTATGTGTCGCTTGTTTTTTGTTTATGGAGACTACATCCAGCACCTGCATGTTAATGAAGAGTTGTTGGTAAATAAAATGCCTGAAATCTTTATTTCAACTGGCCACGGGCTAACTGATATTTTCATAGGCTGTTGTGAACTTAAGTTAAAAACAAGTTTCAAACATTGATTTAAGCAACTTCGTGTTCTCAAATTGTAAGAATAATGCCATGGGGAAGGGACTTATTGGTATGAGTCCAGATGGTATGGGATGGTATTTTAGCGACATATATCCTTGCTCTATATCGGACAGCGAAGTTACATTAAAATCAGATGTCATGTCGTTTGTACAAACAGGTCATGAAATTATGGCACACCGAGGTTTTGCGGTCCAAGAATTTAATAAAAAGAATTTACTTAAATCGCCCAGTTCAAAAAACCGCTATCAGTTTTCCGAAGCAGAAGTTGCGAGTAACTTCGGCATAGCTGCTACTCGCATTCATGTAGCGAGTAACTTCGACATAGTTCCTACTCACATTCATGTAGCGAGTAGCCTCAACATAGCTGCTACTGGCATTCATGTAGAGCGTTTTATTTGACGTGAGAGATTTTACTATTTTAAATTCTATATGGCCAATGAAAAGAATCCATTTAATTGCTTCAGTATGACAATCTTTAAGTCATAATTTGTGAATCAGTTTTCATGTTTTATAAAAAAATGATAGAAACCAAATTCCGTCCAAACAGGAGGTTTGTTGTCGCACCTGCGAAATTAATCCCGGGAAATTTTCCTTACAAACTTTCTTCAAAATTCCAATCTTCAAAAATTCCAATCTTCAAATGTTCCCACAGGAATTAATATAGTTCGATTAAGGTACACAACTGGCTCTAAAATCAACTGGTTACATAGAATCATAATAATTTCTGACAGATTATGATTTGAAGAACGCAGAAGATAAATATCGTCATCTTTGTTCGATGACCAACATTGATAACAGGTCAATCTATAAAATGTTTAAGTCGAGTTAACAAGTAAACCAGTACGCTTGCCTATGTCAAACAAATATTTATGTAGACTGTTCCACACTAAGTCATTTAAAATGTTTTGTGATTCAAATTTCACTCTTTCACTTAAAAAGGTCATTTGTAAAATAAGCAGGATGAAAATTTAATTTATTACCTGTTATTTATTTCAAAAAGAAACTTTCAAGAAAGATTCAGACGCAAAGAAACCTTCCCACAAAATGAAAAAAAAAAAAAAAAAGAATTAAACCAAACAATACAAAATTAATACTTTGCGGTTTTTCAGGAGAAAATCAAATAAAAAAAGTTTATTCTGAGAATATGAACATATGTCAAAAAGTTTACCAAAACTGCTTACAATCAGAAGGCCAGGGTTCTATTTCCTAGCGGTCATCAAAAGTTTATTATTGGTTTTTCGTTATTTTGTTGTGTTGTACATGTGTTGTATATACGTTATAAATGTGAATTCCATCATTTATACGCATGTATGTGAATATTTTTTATTTTCATTTGTTTTTTTTCTTTGATATCTCCTTGCCAAGATACTCTTTACCTAGGTGAATTAAAATAACAACACAAATTATCGTATGTTTTGCATCTTTTGTATAATTTTTTAAGAATAATTGACCCACCTGCTGCAGAAAACCTTGCTCTTGTTTTATCGTTGTTTTGGAAAAATTATTTTCAGATCGTTCACTTTACAGACAGTTGTGCAGTACCATAGTTGCTTTGGTAGTTGTTCCAGTTAAGGTTTGTAGTTCCTTGGTTAAGGGTTGCACTGGTTTTAGCAAGTCGTCCTTTAGTGCAAATGTTCTTAATCTCTGGAGAATTTAAGCTTACAATTTTTCGACTTTGTGGCATTTTCCTTTTTGATGTTGGCTAACACTACCACCTCGCTTTTGCCTTACATGTTTTTTACAAATCTCCTTCGAAACATTTGGGTAAAAATGTACATTGTCTTTCCATGTAGCAGTCAATGGGGAGGGACAGAAATTTGATAAAGGCTACAAACGAATTGACTTTGTTGATTACGAGCTGTACTTCTTTACTAAGTTTGAATAAAGTTTATATCTATTTATTCTTTGTTGCGGTTATTCTTTCTACCCACCAGCGCTAACACTAATGGAATAAAGCCATTTCGTTATTTGTTCTTTAGCACAGTTTTTAACACCATTTGAAGACTCTATAGCTTTTCTCTGTTACTTCAGTTCTGTTTTTTAGAATTTTTGACATCAAAAATACTTGTCTTGCTTACCAATAAAAGTGAGTGAAATAGATAGGAATTATTTGAGGTTGTCAAATCAATAAACAAACAGGATTTTCAGTGTCCCTACACACTTTAAGTTCGAACCTAGGCCTACGCCGTATGAAAGACGGTAATGGTTGTTAAACTGATAACAACATATTTCAATATAAAACTTCTCAGCCTTCTCCATGGTTCTTTATGCGTGTGTGTAGCCGTCCTCTTATATCCTTTGTTTTTTACTAGGGTGAAATTCTTCGCGCTGAGAATCAAAAGAAATTAGATGAGCTTGATGAACGTGTAAAGAAAGCTGAAAAAGAAAAAGAAGAAAAGCGTCTTTATTTTCTAGGTGAGATCAAGGAAAAGTGTGGAAAGCATGTCGAAAAGGCTAAAAGAAGAGCTAGTGAAATAAAAAATCAGACCAATGTGGCCGAAACATAACCAAGAAAATAGAGTGTTGACTCATGTTGAATTGCTTTTTTAAGTGACTCGCACATAAAAGAAATTAGTTTATAATCGTAGTAATCCCAAGAGACATAATCATTGTATCTGTGTGTTATTAGTAAATAAACCATAAACCGCACAGTCCGTGAACATTATTTTGATATTTAATTTAGCCAAATTGCTATTAATTATAAAACGGCTGAGATGTTAGTAGGTATGATCCGAAATTTCATTCTTCATTTTTAACCTCTTTTTAGGAAAAACTTTTGTGGAATGTTGTATATACTTGACTCTATCTAAATATGATCGAACAAGTTTTCGTTCGCTTTAAAGTTTTCACAATGTTTCTATGGTAATTCAAACAAAATATTTGAAAATTATTTTGCTTTCCAAGACTGTTATTTTACATTTGAAAAACGAACGTTTTTTCAATTAAGTGAAGCTTCCATTAATTAAAGGCGCTTTTAAATTTTTTTAATTAAGGCTCGTGCGTTCGTGCTCTATGCAGATAATTTTCTATAGGAATTTAATGGAACGGGACAATAATCTGATAGGTTGACTTGAAATTGTGTTTTTGATAAACACCCATCATCTTTTATCATCCACAAAATCAGCTATTGTGGAAATTTGAATACACAAGATTGATTTTGATTATCACAAATTTTTTGGGGCAATATTTCAAAAACACCTTTTTTACAACAGAATAGTATTTTTTCATTTCAATGGACACTTTGACGTACAAAAGACATCCACTCGGGACATTTTTTGATAAACACCCATCATCTTTTATCATCCACAAAATCAGCTATTGTGGAAATTTGAATACACAAGATTGATTTTGATTATCACAAATTTTTTGGGGCAATATTTCAAAAACACCTTTTTTACAACAGAATAGTATTTTTTCATTTCAATGGACACTTTGACGTACAAAAGACATCCACTCGCGACATTTTTATTAGGTCTTTTAAAGAAGTCAGAGTGCCATATTCGGTGTAAATACAGATGTCTGCAGTTTTTATATTGATTGGAGGGAAGAAAGTTAGAAATAATGATTTGAAGAAAAATATTAATGACGAAAAGAATAAAGAATAATACCTTATTATAATAATACATTATATTCTTATGTTATGAAATAAAATTTCCACGTTCACCATACTTCGATCCGAAGCACGCTTAAGGATATTGCAAATACACGTGTGTAATTCAGAAATTCTGTAATTGGACTGGGATTCTAAAGCGTACAAAAGGTATTTGATAAATTTTCTCTAAGGGGATGTTTATATAGAGCCGTGTAACTCGACATATATAGTACCCCAATTAGATAAGGGATTTTTAATATTTTAGCGAGGTAAATTTAATCCGTCCACTCAGAAAGGTTTTGTTTGCTTTGTTTGGATTAAAAATCTAGCCTATTTTTGGAGCTAAAGTCCGGGATAGGTGAGAGCACGGCCAGATTTTTTGAGATCTTCGCAAACCGAATTTTTGTCCGACGAGTTAACGAAAAACCACATCAACTTGTATGAGAGTTTTTTAAGGAGGAAACACTAGCCCTAAAGCGTGCCTTATGCAATGCTTTGATTCAACCTCATTTTGACTATGCATGTTCTGCCTGGTATTATTTAGGCTACAACGAATCACTTAAAACCCGTTTGAGATATGCACAAAATAAATGTATTCAATTTTGTTTAAATATGAATAGTTGCGCCCATTTTGGTAATGGGCAGTATAGAGCCATAAATTGGCTGCCTGTTGATATGAGGGTTAATCAGGTTATTGCTGCACACACATTTATGTTCTGCAGTAGACCCAACTTAAACTACATGTCTGAAATCTTTAAAATTTCTGAAAAAATCCCGTTACGAAACAGCCATCTAAAGCTATATACACACTTCAGAAGATCTACTATGGGAAAAAATTGTCTGTCATCAAAAGATCCCTTTATAAGGAACAAGTTTTCAGATGAAATAAAATCAATCACAAACTATAACGTATTTAAACACAAGATCAAGGAGACATTTTTTACCTCTTTCGACATAGTTCGTAGACCTAACTAAAAAATATAGATAATTTTAATTTTTTTTTTAACTATGCTTCGGCTTACTTACTTATTTACTTACTTGTTTACTTACTTACTTACTTGCTTGCTTACTTACTTACTTACTTACTTACTTACTTACTTACTTACTTACTTACTTACTTACTTACT
>JAUZNK010087105.1:0-12774 GCA_035046665.1 Euphysa ruthae | reverse complement strand
TATATACCTTGTAGAAATAAATAGAGTTGATATTTTTTAAATATTGTTTAACAAAAAAACTATAATTATTTTTTACCATTTGACCTTTGGCCCATTTTACACCGATTCGGGTAGGATTCAACAATGCTATCAAACATATTTTGAAAGAAGATGAAATTTTCTAACCCTTGGTATATAATATGTTTACTCTATCAAAATGATATTGAAAAGCAAATTTTAGCTAATTAGCTCAAAGACTAAAAGTTTTAACCATTTGTATATTGCTGTTGTAAACCAAGATTTTGGGTATGCTTTTTCTTTCTATACCTGGTCTAACATATAGCATTAATTGCACTTTTCTCAAAGTCTACCAAGATGTCTCATGGGTTATTTACATTTATTGCTAAAAAGCTCACGAAAAAATCTTGTATAGTTTCATCAGTTTAATTTGGCAGTAGAGCAAGGACATATGGAAAAATACCCTCTCCTTTTTCAGCATGTGCAAAATAGACTTGAAAAAAAACATTTGAGGGCATATCTTGAATGTTCCATCACAAAACCAATGTTCTGAGGTTGAAAATGATTAGGGTGTTTGTTGGGACGAAAATATTAGTATTCTTTCAAGCTCATCAACACCACTGTCATAAATTAAGAACTAACCACCATTTTCTGTCTCCTGGTAAACTTGATGAAGAACTGCTATAGCTGCTAGATTGAGAGTATGTGTTAGTACATGTCTTTCTTGCCGAGGGTCACGTATTATTCTGCACATTGTATCTATTATAGTGATGGCAAATTTACTGCGGCACTGTCTGCTACTATGCAAAGTTCTGCTTCCAAGAATTTGTTGACTTTTGTCATTTGTCGTTTCAGCGTTTTTCTGATGCTCTAACTTTTGCGACTTCACGATTAACTTGAGATGGTGCATGTGTGTGTCCATTCGTTCAATACACTCTAGCTTTGCGCTGAACTTTTCTTCTGTTCACACATTCCCAAGATGCTATGTCATCAGTACTTTTGAAAAGCATAAGCAAATTCGTTCTTTAAAAGTTTGCTTTGGCTTTTTTCAGTCGTTGTAAACTCCGTCGTAAAAGTTTGAGCAGATTAAATACACCAAAAAAAAAAAAGAAATCAAACCTAGAATTTTTCACAGGTATTGTTTCCAATTGAATTTATTTTTAAAGTTGATAGGGTGCTAAAATTGATAGGGTGCTAACATTGATAGGGTGTTAACATTATCAAATTAACAAATTATTTGAACAAAGTTGAAAGAAATTCTTGTCTTTTAAAAATATTCATTTATAAATAAATCAATGAATGTAAGCAGTAACTGTTAAAAACAAAAGCCATTTTTATCTTTTTAGTGACTTAAACTGCTGGTCACTACGGACGACCTATAAAAGATTTCCATTTTTTTTTTTTTTGTATTACTTAGCATAACCTTTCGTGCCTAATGTCTGACGATTGGTTAGCATTTTTATTTTAGATTTTATGATTTTAAACAATTTGGTCGGAGGAATAACCGGCAAATATCGATTTTTTTTTAATATAGTTGTGATTGATTTTTATAACAAATACTTTATTATTTCCCTTGTAAACGACGTGATTATTTTTTGGAAATGTTGTTATAAAGTGGTACTGTTAGTATTGGAGTAAAAAATTTTTTTTTGTTTTGTTATTTCCCAGATATAGCCTGAACAACAAATTTTTTTCGAATATTTTTTGTAATTGGAAGATGCTTTGTGGTTAGCACATCTTGTTCCCCTATTAAATTCCCCCTTTGTTAATCCAAATATATACTACGTTTGGTTTTTTAAGCATCAAGACAATGCATTTAATTATAAATAAAGCTGGTTGCCCTAACACTCCCCGTCAAACAAACCTTTTTTTTTTTTTTTAACTTTTGAGGACAATCTTTCGTTGTGACTTATTCTAACTCTACTTATGTTTTTAAAGCAAAGGTTGCTTAACTTAACTTCATTGTGGTTTAAAACCTTTTTTATTCATTTTATATTATTTTAAGTTTTTCTCAATAAAATTTCATTTAAATATTGGTCGAAACATTTTATTAAGCTGAGGATTAAACCATATCATTTTTCGCTTTCTTGTTCTTTTTGGTTTAGTGCTTTTAGGAATGAATTTTAGCTCAAAACTTTTGTATCTGCTTGGTTTTAACACTTCCTCGTAATAAAGTTTTGATTTATTAAATGTTTTCTCATTGGATGAGTTTTGGTAAAATCTGTTTTATATAGAATCAGTGTTAATGTATAGCAAATTAATATTGAAATTAAAATATTATTGATTAATATTATATTAATATTAATATTATAAAATTAATTTAAGTGTTAAATACTCTGTAAAATCAAAGTTGTTATCTAAAAAGTTGACTATTTGTAAATTAATTTCAATTTCTGTTTGAAATCTAGTTTTTTTAAAAACTTTGATCATTTCTACTTCAATTTTGCCTTTATAATGTGCGTTTTTGTCGCGTAAAACAATGAGACCGCGGTCACGTAAAACAATGAGACCGCTGTCGCGATTAAGGCATTTAACCGATTCATAAGCTTCTACCCCATTGTTTCATTAAGACAACCATTTTTGTCCTTTTTTCTGTCATAATATGTTATTATAAATTAGTAGGGATTTAGTTGTGTCTTATAATTCAAAAGTTTTCGGCTTTTTAATGTCCAACTTGAATAAGAATACTTATCATTTTTGCTTGAAAGCCATGTTACTTGGTCAATGATGTTTTTCTAACTATTTAATTCTAATATTCAGTGAATGTTTGGAAATATTTTGTTAGGATGTGTTTTGCAAAAACACTTTACTGAAAGATTGAACTATTAATTTGCAAGTAATTTTGTTTTGAAAATTATCCTTATGATCTTTTATTGTTTTGAAAGGTTTTGATTTGATTTTGATACGTGTGCCTAAATAAATGCCTTGGCTATATTTTCGGCTTCAAGATTAACAGCCAAGTTTTTCACAACAAAAAACTAGCTTTAAAAATTGAAAATATAACTAAATTGCAATTGTAGAAAAAACGAAATTTTTTGATGAACGGAAATTTTAGGCCAATCAAAGAAATTTATAAATGCTTCACCTTTATTTCCAATGAACCAGGCAGAGTTTACAGTAGATTATCAGAGGAGGAGTTTAAAACTATGATACGTCTACCACAAAGCATTTTCCAATTCTCACTATGTCATTTAGAAAGATAATTTAATAAAGACAAGATCTTCTTTGCACAAATTTAGCTTAACTTTGAACCATTTCTCAAAGCCAAAAAAACAGGACGACCTTTTTTATTTATTTTATTACACACCTAATAAAAAGAGGTGCTGGTGGTCCCTTTAAATTGAACAGTAAAAAGGTTTCCTTTAAAAAGCAAAATGGAGGTCATGTGAGCAAAACGAATTAGAAATTTTTTTGCATTTGGCAGTGAGTAAGTAAGGAGTACTGGCTAACTGTAATTATGCAATATAATTGTATTTGTTATAACTCATTATTTTCAAGGTTAGTTTTAAAAACTTCTTTGAATCTCCCATGAAAACAAATTTTTATTTGAAATAATCAGTCCAAAAGCTTACTTTAATTGCTGTTTATGTTAAAATTTCCCTAAATTTAAAGAAATTCCAATTACAACGCTCTTTTTAATTGTTAAAAATTTCTTAACTTTTTAAAAATCTTAAAATAATAAAAAAGCTGCAATAACAACTTTCTTTTTGAGTTTCCTGAGTTATTTAGAATCTAACCTTATCATATAAAAAGGAAAGTTTGAAAAAACCTGAACTTAATATCTTCTTCAAAGTCACAGATAAAGCTAACCTTTAGCACCCTCGTGAAAACCGCTATCTTCACTAAAAGTCTCTGTCCAGGGTTGGAAGGTTTTCTCCTGCCCAGCTATAAGTGGTGTAGGTGAAAGAACCGAACTGATGTTAGTTTCGCCTGATCCCGTAGATACTAATGGGCTATTGCACCAGAACTGATCGTTAAAATCTAAATGTAAATAATATAATTTTTTTGAGCAGTTGGGAGTGGGCCAGAAGGTACGTGATGAACCATGCTGTGCGGTTTTTGAAAATTTTTAAATATTCAAAGGTTCTATTACTTTGTTAGCCCTCTGAGAAGTGGGTTTTTTCCAATTCGTTGCATACAAATGGGGTTGATTGTTTAATAGATTCCGAGATAAAGTTTAAACAAATTTTTGAAAAATGGATTTCTTCAGCAACAGCAGAAAATTTCACATATTTTATTAAATTATAAAGTTAAGATTTTCTCTCCGTTTTCATGATTTTTTGAAACACAAAACATTACACTTATTTTCATATAAAGTATGTAATATTATATACCAAGGCGTATTTGTACAATTCTACATATTTGAGTTTTACACGGTGAAACACGAATACTAATTTCTTTATCGACCTGTGGCTCAGAGTTAGGTTATAAGCTTTACATGCTCTAAGCCCTGCAGTGGGTGGTCATCTTTTAATAAGTTCGACTTTTGATGATCTCGTGCCATTATTAAAATAAATTTTAAAAAAAAAACAGTTTATATCAATTGTCTAAAAAATTTTGTTTCCATTAAAATTTCTACTAGTCCGTAATAAATAAACATGGCAAAAATTAAGATATAGAGTAAGGTAAATCTATGTTTCATGTGTTTAAATAGTGCAATGAATTAATTTTAATACTTTAATGAATTAACCCTATACTAAAAGGAGGAATGTAGGTTAACCTTCACCTACGAATATATTAACACAGGGTATAAAAATAACTTATCAATTTATGAGTTCTGAGAAAACTTATGTTTTTAAAGTCTCTTACTATGTATAGGATCTCTATTATAATCCAGAAACTCTTCGCTCAGTATCCCAAGTACGGGGAGTAGTTTCTAGACAGCATGCATTGTTGCCAAGACAACAAATAATAGTAAAATCATGTTTTAAATATTTAACAAAACTCTTTGTGAAATGTCATTTCAGAAGTATGCGAATGAATGGAAATAATCGAGTAATTTCTTCGTTTACAAAAAAACATACAAATTTGTGCAACTTCTTCTTTAAATCATTCAATTATATAATGACTCTAGTATTTCATTAGACACCCCTGCAATGCATGATGGCTCTGATATTTCATTAGACACCCCTGCAATGCATGATGGCTCGTGTGTACTACGTATTGGTTCTAAATGATTTTAGAATTTTACCTCTGACAACAGCTGAACAAAAAAAAAATTGTTAGACAGCTATTACGATGAAATTCATCAGGAGGAACATAATTTCAGATACGAAAAATGTTTATCGAGGTTACTGATGTGATCAAAAATGACTAGAGTAACAACAGTTTGGAATTAAATAGAGGTAATAATGATGGTATGCCACTTGTCTCCTAAAATAAACAACGAAAGCATAAATTTTCTTCTCAAGTTGGTTTTCGCGACACGGAAAATTCCAGATCAAGCATCAGAGAAACAAGCCTTTGTAAATAAAACATGAAAGCCTTATGAGTGGGCGTACGTCTTACACGATCAAAAGCAACATCAATTCTCTAAAATTTTTTCTTATTCCTTTTTTTCTGAGAGAACATCTCTTCAAAATAAAAATCTCTTCGTAGAATTGTTTAAACATGGTTTATATATTAAATCTATATTTCTTATTAAATCTATATTTCTTATTAAATCTATATTTCTTATTAAACTTTTACCTTTATTTTTATTCTTTTCGTTGTATTTTTTTAGCAACTTCTCACTTAATTTGTCAAGATTTTAGAGTTTCTTGATGTTTGATTTTTAAAATTCTTTACAATATTAATTTATTTAGCTGCGTTTCAAAACTAATCAGGTACTTTACCCCTTTGTTAATGATAATCAATGTTAGCTATATGTTGCTATACTGTGTCTAAGCTCTCTACCAAAATATAAATGTGTGCCATTGGAAATCTCAATGGAATTCTTACAGGTGTGCTCTCTAGAATATCTTATCTTGAAAAATATAATGCGCTTTAAAACTTTGTTATTAGATGCAGATATTTTTGGGTCCAACTTTAATGATGATCAAAAATTTATCTAGGTTAGTTTTATCCAGCAAATGTCTTGAATGAGACGATCATGCCGATCATGAGTTAACCAAATCTGTTTCTGTTTTTCATAGCATAACTTCAGGGATCCACTTTTAAACTTTATTCATGGTGATTTTAATGCAAAATTGATGGTTCTCTGAAAGAAACAACATATATGATCTTTATCTGTTTGATGTATCTAATTAATCAGGTTATTTATTCACTTGAAATGAGGCAAAAATTTTCAAAAATGAGCCTTCAAAATAACCGCTTATGGGGTGATCTTTTTTTTTTTGCTGACCAAAAAATCTCATAATTAAAATAGGAATTTACCCTAGTTTATCCAGTATTTATTATTTTACCAAATAATTTATGCTGAAATCACAGACATTTCTAAGAAAATGAAAAACTTTACCGCAAATAAATTTCACATAGATGACATTTCAATAGGAATGGTTTAAAAGAAGAATGATCTAAACCAGCATGCATTCTGTGAATTCCACCTTTAATCTTACTATTAAAATTTGCAAATAGTTGAGATAAATTTCTTAACTCCTAAAGAAAAGAAATATTAGCTACGCCTGCCCACAAAAAAGTGTCCAGAAACTTATTGAAAAGTTATCGCTGTACAAGTTATATTGTCTGAAAGTTTTATTTACAATAAAATCACAAATTGCTTTCAAAACTGTTTGTCATTTGACTGATATCGTTCATGAAATTCTTAAATAATTTGATGTTTCCTCACATGAAACCAGAGGTGTATTTTTTGACATTGCAAAGATATTTGACAAAAGTCGGCATGAAGGTCGAATGTATGATATAAATATAATGGCATAAAAGTTTTTTCAGAATTATTTATCCAATTGTCATCAAAGAAAACTTTTAAATGGATAAGCATCATTTTAGTTTAAATTCAATGCTGAGGTGCCAAAAGATTCTGTTCTTTGTCAATTATTAAATATAATCTATATAAATGATCTCTCAGAAAACATTCGCTGTGTTTAAACTTATTATTGCATAAAACCTCCATTTCAATCCGCAAGAAAATTAAACATAAAAAAGATTTGCCGTTTCGATGGAAACTTTCATTCAATGCGAACCTAAATAAACAAGCTGGAGAAATTATTTTTTCTCAAAAAAAAAATATAAATATTTCAGTTATAATAGAAGGTTCTGTTAAACAAGAACCTGTTTAAAAGCATTTTGGTTTGAACCTTGGTGAAAAACTTAATTTTAAATCTAATTTAGATTTTAAATGACTTATTAAAGCATGCAAAATTATTGCAGAATATCTATCAAAATTTCTGCCCCCTAAAGCCATAACCCATATTTCGATATTCTAACTTGGTCTTTATTTGCAACAACAACACTTTTTATATCGAAAATTTCATTGTTCAAATTTTGCCTTCCGAAACCTAATCCTATTTTTAATATTCTGTATCAATGTGGTCTAAAAATTCTGAAAAGTCTGCGTGCTTATCGAAGTCACCTCTGATATCACAAATTTAAGCACATCTTTCTTCATTCTATAAATTCACTTTGTAGTTGTAATGTTTAAAAGTGAAACTACTTCACGCTATTTTTTTATCTATCTATCACAATATCTTTTGTGTTATTCCTTCCACACCCGAATTCGTGAAGTAATTCTTGACTAAATATCAGACGTTTTAGGGCCAACAGCGAATTATTATGACAAGAATCTGATCAAACTGCAGTTCATGGTCATATCTCATATTACGTAGAGATCAATGCTTCTATACTTAATTCTAGATTTGTATTTATTAACCCTACATAAACTGGGGTTTTATACTATTTGGAGAACTGGGGTGTGGGAACCCTATTAGGTCTGCATGAATATAAATCCACGATTATAAAGGTATTTCTCCTCAAATACCTTTTTGAAAGACTAATTATATAGCATATTATCTTATTTCACATGTCAAAAAAATCATGACGCCATTATGGATCTGGCAAACATTTCAAAAATAAATTTTTGAAATTTGAAATTGCTGGCATGGTAGTTATGCTACATTGATACTTTCAGGACAAGTGAATGACTGTTTTAACTTTTGAAATGTAGCTTAAAAATGCTGCTCTCTATTTGATTCGAAAAATAAAATACGATCTCATAAACAAAGGCTACTTTTTCCATGGGAATGATGCAAGATATTAATCTGTGGCTTGATGAAAATAAAGAAAACAAAATAAGATAAATATATTTAGAATATTAAAATAATATATAACAATATCATTTATAAATATATAACTTATAATGCCAGCTGATTATTTTATGTTACGTTATTGTGGAGGGAGTAACTCCTCACATAGCAAGAACTGATCAAAAAGGAGAGATGAAAACTTTTGAGTAAGAGAACGAAACAGTCTGACAAAAATGTTTAAAAGTCTATCCAGTTTTAAAATTAAGAAGTCTTTTGAATTGATTTTTATTTAAATCAAAAATATTTTTGTGACAAAGGAAGCTTGAATATTTGATATTAAAGGAATTGTTTATTTCATCAATAGATTTATTCCATTCCGTAATGAATGGATATTTTTCACATTTTTGCAGTATTTTGCAGCGTGAAGTTTTGGTAAGTAAGTAAGCTTATAAGATTCGCCGTTACGAGTATATAGGCGTTGGTGTTTTTACTAAAAAGGTCTCACTGTTACGAGTATATAGGAGTGGACGTTTTTACTAAAAGAGAGAAAATTTTTTATCAATTTGGATGAAATAAATTGTAAGGAAATGTTTGTCCCACTTAAGAACATTAATCAAAACAGAAACAACCAAGTCATTACGGTCCAAACGTACAATTGACACGAAACCACCTTATTCGTGGTATTGGATCTGCACTTGACGAAACTAATTTTAATCCAGTTATTTACTTGAACTGGAATGAAAAGTTGAAAAAATTAATTTGATTGTCTTGGTCTAATAAACAATCAAAACACTGTAACGTTGTTGTTGGGAAGCAAATTCTTGTGACAGAATAACACAGAAAACGGCTTGTCTGCTAACAAATACGAAAGCAAACGACATGAAAAATTATGATAACTTATGTAATCTGTTTTTTAGAGATAAAATGATGGATGTTGTGGTAAATTCGAAGAATCAAATAATCGACGATACAATAATCTGTTTTCGTACCAATGAATATATTCGTGGAAAAATACAATTGGCTTAAAATCACGGAAAACACTGAACTAAAGTCCAGTTTGGAGTCATGTATTAAAGGTGACTCATGAATAAAAAGCTGCATCAGACACATGTTTACTGACGTTTAGGGGCACTTTGTTTTAATTGGAAAAATAACGAACGACAGAGACTTTTACCATCTGATATACTCGTTGCGATACCTAATATGTAGGAAATGGTCAATGCAAAACTGTGTTAAACATGTTACTCCTAGTGAATATCTTTTAATCTTTGAACCATTGTATCTCATGCGACAGCAAGTTACCTTTCGACAGTATAATCTAAGTAAGCCACATCAATACAGTCGTTTGTGGAAGCCTCTCAACTACTCTTGTTTCCCATACACATGCAAGTCATTACCGTAAGCAACCAAACCCAATTCTGGGAATGGACCTTACTACCTGAAAACAAAGATTGACTATGTAAAGACACTTAAAATGAAAAAGTTAGTCCAACAGAGTTTCGAAAGTTTAAAAAATAAAGCAATTCCATCCGATCAATTGTATATCATAGCAAACTGGCTGCTAACACATGGCATAAAAACTGTGGGCGCAGTTCAGAAATGTAGACTTTGGACTCCCAGTGAACTTTTTAATACAACTATAAAAGAGATTTTCACCTGTCATTATGAGAAAGAATAAAAGCAATTGTGCCTAAATTCTTATGCGCTAAAGACGAAATAAAAAGGAAAAAAATGTTGTAATCACTTTACTTTCCCGTGACAGGGAAACCTTTTGTTTTCGGCAAATGTTAATTTAAGCTAATTTTCCTATTCTGTTTTTTGCATTATCTAAGTTTTCTAAATATGATATCGCGTTTCTCATTTCACATATTGAGCCTTTTTGGTTTTTTAAGATGGAGCGAGGATTTTTATTGAAGAAGAATATCAAACTACTCGCCTGGATTGTCCACATGGCTTTGCATTGTGGGATTTCAATCGACAGTTTGAATACCAGAGCGAAATTTATCTTTATTAAACTTCTCCATGATTCTTTCAGATATTTGCGATTTTTAGAAGAGTAATTATTATTTAGTTAAGGTATAGAGTAACTGAGGAAGATGATCAGATACAGCGCAAGCTGGATTACCTAAAACCTGGGCTATGCTTAGATTTTTTGTAAAAATATTATCAATACGATTTCGTAAATGTTAGTTGAAGTAAAATTTTGTGCATAACCCGTCTTTTCAAATTTTTCATACCACTTTAATACTAAGGTATTTTGTTTTACTCAGACATTTTGTTTTACTAATTAGAAATTTTTAAGTGTATTTTAGCTTTTATATTTGGTGTAACAAGAGCCAATTACCAAGCTTATATATTGTTACAATTTCTTATGTAATTATCCAAAACACACTATATAAAGTCATCTTTTACGTATCGACTCAAATATGATTTAGGATGATTTCAAATTTTTGACCTCAAACTTTGGCATAATAACAAAAAACTGTTTTGTTTTAAAACTGCTGTAATTAATCTCACAGACAGATATGTAAAGGAGTTTACATATAAATGGCTGCCTTAAAGCAATTTCTTCTTATAGATTAGAGAAACCATCACAGTTTTGCTGACATCATCAAAAACGTTATATACCATATGAATTTAGTGTATTAAATTTTTATTTACAGCTAGCTAGCTGCTTGCTAAATATATCATTATTAATATTTAAATTAGGAAAGGGTCCATGTATGTATCCATGTATGTGGTCATGTAGAATCAAATAATAAAAAAAAAAAAGTCGTATGAAACAGAATTCAAAATACCTGTGTCCTCGTTCACGTGATCGACCGATATAGAAGATTCAGCCCTTTCGTTAGCACAAAACAGGTCCTTGCACGGTCCTCCATCTAAACGTTAAAAAATTTTTTTTTCTCTATCAAATCTGTTTTTAGAAATTGGTTAAATACCATTAAAATTATTCATATAGCTTAGCTAAAATTTAATTGAAAAATATTAACACAAAATTGCTACAGTTAATCCTATCTAACCTGTCCCAGCCAACTCAAGTAAATTAAACTGAGGCTAAACCAAAAAGATGATGAGTTTAAAGTAATCATCGACATTTCTCCCAAAGAATTTAATGTATGAATCCCATGATACTGAGCGATATTTATTTATTTTTCTTTTTTTCACTCCTTATGTGGGCGATCTTAGATTTATAAGGAAACACAAGCGAGTTTTAACCACTAAAGGGCAACAGTTATATTGTTACGTCATTTTATTAAAGTGTAAAATATCCTTTATTTGTGGAACTTTGGCAAGACTTTTTTATTCCAGAACAATTGATCTAGGATTCTAATGATATTCTAAAGCACTTTGTCTTGTTTTTGGACAATATGCTTTGGGATCTAGGAAAAAGCCACCCAGGAAAAAACCACCTGGAAAAAAAGCCACCTAGGAAATCTTCCAACCGGAAAATTTCCACATAAGAAATTTTCCATCTGGAAAAAGCCATCTAAGAAAAACTGCCACCCGGAAAAAAGCCACCTAGAAAAAAATGCCACCTACGAAAAACTTTTTATCAGACTGAACTTACTTGACCTATATTTATATTTGAGAATACTGGATTAGATCGTTTTTACTTAAACTTTCCAAAATTTTTAATGTGTTTCCGTCAAAGTTTGCTTTGAGAAGATTTTCTTTTAACTTTACTTTGTTTTTTGTTTTTTTCCAATTTCTTATAGTTTAAATAAAAATCGATTTCGTCTCATTTTTGAGATTATAACACGAAATAAGATACAAATAGAAGAAAGATTAGTTCAAAACAAAAAGAAAAATAAATATTCTGGTCCACTTCCTAACGGTTCAACAACTGCTGCTGAAATTTTACAAAATAGGCGGCTGTAATTTGTATATGTTATGGCACTGGTGAGGTTTCTTGTTTTTTATAAAACGCGTAGATCTAAGACCCTCATTGTTTATATTTATGAAAACGCCCAAATGCGAAATGTGAAATGTGAATTTATTGGGTTACAAGATTTTTACTGTAAAATGATTTTTTTTCTTAAAGTGGTTTTTTTGGCTGGGTGGAAAATTTCCGGATGGAAAGTTTCTTAGGTGGCTTTTTTCCGGTAGACGATTTTTGGGTGTCAATTTTCTGTTGTGGTTATTTTCTGGGTGGCACATTTCCAGGTAGTAAATCTCCTAGGTATGAGTGTTTTCAGAATGGTAATTTTCCGTCTGATATACACTTAGGTAAAAATAATTTAATTTTAACTCTGTACCAGAAGCCTTGAAAATAGTTTGCTGTCACATTAAAACACATTTGCAGAAAAATATACTTTATAAAATGTTGTTATCTTCACTAAAGTTATTAATGAAAATGTGCTCTTACAATAATTTTGATATTTACATATATACATTTATATCATCGTTGCGAAAAAGGTTCCTACATAGCATTGTTCACATTAAAAACAAAAAATGATATGGGGTTTTATCGTCACTGCGGTTTTATTCTAACTACAGTTTTATCGTAACTACGGTTTTATCGTAACTACGGTTTTATCGTAACTACGGTTTTATCGTAACTACGGTTTTATCG
>JAUZNK010087094.1:0-12774 GCA_035046665.1 Euphysa ruthae | reverse complement strand
TATGTATGTATGTATGTATGTACGTATGTATGTATGCATGCATGTATGTATGTATGTATGTATGTATGCATGCATGCATGTATGTATGTATGTATATTTTAAGATAAAGATAGAGAGATTTATAAATTTTTTTTATATTTTAATTGGCAAAAAAGCTCAGTAGCATTTTAGGCATTTTTCATTGATAAAACTTTATCAAAAAAAAATAGAAAAAAAAAATATACCTTTCATCAAAACAGGCACATGAAAAGGCATTCTAAAGCTCAATTTGTAGTATAAAAGCCAGTGCATGTTTACCAACGGCTCTCAATGTTGTTAGAAAACTACAGGCTTTTTACTCCTAAGTTTTAACAATGTTCGTGTGTTGTCTATATGTGTTAGTTTTTTCCTAAAATTTTTTAAGATAAAAAATAGTTGTCTTAACCATTTTTCTAGTCATTTAAGGCTTTAATGTAATTTGTTTTAAATCAGATCATTATTTATTTATTTAATGTATTTTTTTTAAGCTTTTATGATTTATAATGTTCATCTTGAAGATATTGTTGTTCATAGTACCCAGGCCCTTAAACAAGTTTGATTTGCTCCAAAAATATGATTTTTTTTTATAGACCACAAATTAGCATGAAGGGGCTATTGCATGAAAATAAGTTTGGTGTCGGTAGCCGTCAAAGTTGATTTTCCAGCAGGAGTCTAGAGGCGGTCTGTAAGTCAGTGTTGAAATAAGGCTTACCCAATGGCATCAAGCGAGTAGAAATCGTGTCAGATGATTAAAAAGCAGAAAATCTTTTTGCACTCACCCAACTGGGCGTAGAAATTGAAAAAATTTAGATTTTCTTATTTTTAGTATTAAATAACTCGTGCAATTTTCTTAAAGCAAAATATATGAAATAAACTTTTTAAAGTATAATTTTGTCGAAATGCAAGTAGTTAACAGTTTATTTATTTGAATATCTTTTTTTAATTAAAGTAAACATTTGAACTGCTAACCTTTCATTACAAGAATCACTTTGTCTATAGTTTATCAGTTTCTCAGAAACTGTTACTAAAAATTGTAATGGTTGCAAAAGTTGTTGTTGCCCGCATTGAAGTTAGGCTCTTTGAATTTAACCGCGTATTTACTGTAAAGATCTTGTAGACTTTTTCACATGCAGCTATTTTAATTTCCATGTTGACAACATATTCAAATTACTAGAGAGTTTGGACTACCAAACTTTCTATAAATGAAATGAACTTGATCCTTGCCTTAAATTTGTCATTATTCGCACATCCACTGGATGTTAACATTGAAATTAAAGGGTTCAAGTTATTATTCAACCTCTATATTAAAATCGCGGACTCTTCCTCATACCTTATTTATGGCAGCTGTCACCTACCACACACAAGACATGAGTTTATCTCTCGTCAGCAGAGTTAGTTAATTCGTTACAGTTAATAGGAACGTTCGATTAGAGGAACTAAAACAACATTTAATCAAAACGCACACCCAAAACAGACAAAATAATTTTAAAAGGCTGCTCGACATCGTACACACATTATTTTTTAAGTTGTAATTTATGTTTTGTAGTTTACCGTATTATACACAGCCAATATGATCGATCGCTACTGCATAATGAATAAACAATTTGTTTTTTCTATTATTTAATTTTTTCTTAGCAACTACAAAGTTTACTTCAATTTAATCTAATGGCTAATTATTCATGAACTACCAGTACAGTTAAAGCCACAAAATTTCAATATAATCTCCTTATTTTTATATAATATCAAACTCAAACATATTGGTGTCAAAAAGCAAAGTCTTAACAACCATTCTCTCTACTTGATAATGGCATATAAAAAAAAAAAATTAACTCATTAAAAAAAAAAGTAAACATTTTGAAAATAAAAAGATTTGATGCGATATAAGTGATTTTTAAGCATTTGACTCTCAGACAGCATGTCACTTAAAACATAATATGCTGGCTAAGTGGGATGTTATTAATAGCAATTTAAAATGTAATAATATTTATGATAGCAAGTGTGACATTAAAAAAAAAAAAAAAAAAAAAATCAAATTTAAAAAAAGATTAAACTTACATTATAATAATCTTATTTAGAAAGATATGTCAGAGAGGTCAATTTAAACTTTCCCGTAATATATTTTTTATTTCAGTTGATATTTTAAGTAGGTTTTAAATACTTGGACTGTAAGTATATAAACATTGTACATTAGCTCTCGTACAAAGGTTTTTTAAAACTTATTGTTTTCTTTCCACCGCCTATACTTTTATTTAAAATTGCTACTCATTGCTCGGAAGTATGATTTACACAATGGAGAAAACGTGGGTCACAAACCACCTTACCAAGGTGAAAATCATAGTGTTATGAAATCAAGGAAACATTAAATTAAAAAATATTGTTTTGGTTTTAAACAAGCTAAAATAAACATGCCAACATCAAAAAAACAAGTGCTTGGTAAAAACACTCAAACCTTAAAGCTTTGAACGATCAACTTTTACAAACAGACTTTATTCTAGTTATATATTATTTTTGATATTTGCTGAAAACCAAGGTATATCTAAGATACCTTTTATTTAACAAAATTGTGATTAATGCTTGAAAAACTAAACAAGCAAAAATTTAGTGAAAGAGTGTTATTATAGTAAAACAAACACACGCACATAGATAAAATATCAAAAAATAAAATATCGCAAATTCTAATGTTTATACACAACCGTCTCTGCATGTACAAGGAAGCTGGAACTTTGAACGTCGGCATCCTGCTGAACATTTTTTTGTACAGTTGCACTTAACCAATTCTTTGCAAGCTTTTGAGGCTTCTGGCAAAGTAATCCAGAGAAAGAGGGGAGAAAATTTTTCTTTTTTAGTTTTTTGCCACCCCAATCAATAAATTTGTATTCTGGAAGCATCTTTTCGTCTGATGCTAATGTTATTAAAGGTAAAATCAAAACTAAGTCGCTTCTATAAAAAAATTTTCTGTATCATAGCTGAAATTCAGAGATTTAATGAATCATATAATAAATATTAAACTTATTTTATTCAAAGCATACTTAATTAATTTACGAAACGGGAATATTCCTTCCTGCATTGCAATAAACAATAAAGCTCTTTTCACATGTTGTTCAAGAACATCTTCTATAGGTGGAATAGCTTCAACTCCTCTCCTTCTTTGTAAAAAGGTTTTGTTTACACTGGTTGACATTGTTTAATTAATTAGTTTTGTCATAAAGTAAAATCACATAGCGTTGAATCACTCGCATACCATATTCTGTTAAAGCTTGTGTTGCTGACAATAAACGATAAAGAAAATAATTATAGCTTAAAATGTAGAAAATGCGAATAACTATATATTTTTTTACAAGATTTCTATTTCCAACTTAGTTTCTAGTATTGGGAGCAACCTATTTAATAACTGCAGCGTTAAAACTAGATTGTTAATGTCATATCCAGAGTCATATATATGTAGTGCGTGTATACTTACAAGAAAAAGTAGTAAACTTATTAAAATATATATATCAAAATAGTGTTTTTTTACTTTTCTACTTGACTTTTTTCTAAATTCGAGAAAGTTATACTAATATAAACAAGGATTTACCTTGCAAACACCTTCGTAGCTTCTGGATACCATTTCCATACACTCCATGCCGTTTTCTTTCCCTGTCCTGCAAGCATTGATACTGTATCACATCTTGTTAATGCGAATGAGAACATCAAAGCTCTACAGGTTTCTTTTTTTAGCGAATTAGTCGTATATTCGGAACCAACGGCAATGTTGTCCAACGCCAATTTCCACTTATAGCTCAACGAAGTTTAATGAAAAAGTGGTACAATAACAATGTCCACTGTTACAAATAATGTATTTTTAGTTTCTTAGATGAAGTATCATACAAGTGTAAAATCATGCGGCTGTCTGCCTCATCATGGTTACAAAGTTCAAGTTAATTAAAATTAACTTGGATAAATCGGTTGCGGTAGTAGTGGTGTTTATCAAATTAACTGCGACAATGTTACTTGAAATCATTTGAAACATTTCTGTTTTGTTCTCCTGAAATTTCTGAATTCTCGTGAAACTTTGTTGCAAGAGTGTATTTTTCCTTACTGAAACTCTTACTCCATTTCCACAACTTTCTATTGTTTTTACTATACTGCTTGGATGATACGTATCAAAAAAAATATCTAATCGCTTTAGCAAACGCAAGTCTTTCAAATTTAGAAAACAGTTCTACTTTCTTTTTTTTTTCTTTTTTTTTTTTTTTGGATTATTCCTTTTTCTATATATTGGATATTAAAACTTTCATTTTTTCATGTTATAAACTGCTAAAATAATTATTAATATTCAAATAATAATATAACAATATAGTAATAAAATAGAAAAGGAGGATAGACCTTCTCACCGATTATCTAGATAAACATTTATTAAAAACAATTATGTTTTATTTAGAAGCTTTCAAATTGATTTTGAAATTATAAATGGAAGTATCAATATTTATTTTTCTACTTTACAATATTCACCATAAGTTTTAGAAGTTTTTTGTTGGTTAATATTTACAAAAGCTGATCCACCGATTACTTTCATTGAATTTAGATCGTTGAGAAAAATGGTTTTCATGGTTTAATTAACAAACTGACTTCACCACCCATGGACATAGTATACCATTTCACTACAGTCGCATACACATACACTTACAAATACCTTGGCTTGCACCTAAACAGCACACTTAACATCACTGAAAACTTATCAAAAACTTTAAATATTGCATCTACGCGATTAAACCTACAGAAGATCCATTACAAAACTCGGAAACAGTTGTAGCGATTTACAATGCAATGATACTACCAACCCTGACGTACTGCCCATTAGTAGTTTCATTGTCTCACACATCAAAGGATGTATAGAAGGTGCAACAGGATATTCAAGTTTACCAGGTTTTGCAGGCATGATGTTGATATACTCAAATGGTAAAGATGAAAGCCGTTCAGAGTTTTCACTTTCGGTAAAATGTTTTGATGACGCTTCATGTGTTTGGTATTTGTAAACGGAGAGACTTGCACCATGGAATGAGTTTTGAGCAGTTGTTCATGTTGGGTTGTGGTAAATATTGTAAAGGAACTCCACTAAAGACTTTTTGTTTTCTGGCATAAATTATTAAACCTAATATGTTGAATGGAGGTTCATTTTTCTTAGTGTGTCATTTATAACTTCTTTCTAATTGTGATTTTTTAACTGTGTTAAACTTAATAAGTTGCACTATGTTCGCAATGATAGTGTTTACACTACTGTTTACTTCTTCTGATGATAACTTATATTGGGCCAATGAGATGGAGAAGTGGTGTCAGGACAGATTCCTTTTGTCTTTTTCAAGAAAGATTTCCATCACACATTTTTGTTTTGCAAATAAAAACTTATGTATTCTTTATGCAGTTTTCGACAGTATTAAACTATCGTCTATACTCTACCCTTGAGTACATTCGAATAATGCTTTCCCTGCATGAATTTCTAATGTTAACAATTTAAATTTTCCACTTCTCTTTTCACATAAACTGGGAATTAATTTAAGTATTTCCATTTTTAATCTAGTTACATTAATTTTTTGAACCATTTTGTCTGGAGCTTCTAAATCAATCATCTTATATTTTTCGTACGTCTTTCATCATAAACACTGGTGTCGAGTTTGAATGAAACAAAGAGATCTTTTTTTTTATAGTTTGTGTGACTTTGGCAGAGCCATTCCTAATAAACATAAGTTATTCAAAAGATTTTAGGGTGTAAAGGGTGTATTTGAAAATGCTGATATTAATCTACAATATGCAAATTTTTGATGTGTAAATATTCAGTGTAGACAAAGAATATTGAAATTTGTGTATAGACTGAGGTTAATAAAGTTGTTAAAAGCTAGTACCGATCTTAGGGAGTTAGAGGGAGTTAAGTTTAACTCAAGTTTCCCTAGCTCCCCATAATTCCCTGATATAAAATCGCGCTATGGTCAAGGATTTTGCATACGAGACATAGAACATAGGTTTTATCATTTAAAATACTCCAACATTACATGTTGAATTTTACTGTTTCACATTCTCCACGTGAAGTAAAACCTCTTCATTTATTTAGTCATTCCAAGGGTACGAAAAATATTATTTTTATATTTTTTAAAACCTATCATGCTTCAAATTCATAATTTAAAACAATTCCTTCAATTTGTTTTGTTTACAGGTTGTTTTAGTCGTTGGTTTTGGAATTCCTGTTTGCGATTGTAAAGTGCTACTAAACAATTCAGATAGTACTTTGCTTCAGTTGCAATCATGCCTCCTTCACTTAGTTTTGCCAGAAGTCTAGAATTTTTGCGAGATTTAGCAATATCATGGACGCTATTGTTAAGTTCTAATGTTTGACATTGGTTGAAGTTTTAAACTTTTTCTGTTTTATCACAGAGAAAACATGTTTGAGAAAAACATTTTGTTTCAAAACTACTTCTTATTTTTCTTGTTTTGGAAAAAGTTGAATTTGCAGCTAAGTCTTGCTCATCTTCTTGTCAATTTTGTTTCCGAATTTAATCTTTATTGTTGTAAAGTGCTATACATGACTTATGAAAAACCACTTTGGTATGCAGAAACTTAACAACCGACTTAGCAACATAGTTTCAAATAATTTCAAGTTTCGTGTGGAACGAATTTCGGTCAGGGTCAAAAACCTCTAATAAAAGAAAACGTTCCTTTCCTTTAAGGTCCAATTGATTTTCAGTATTGCTACTCTGTTTTCTAACCATAGATTGCAGTAGATTATTTTATATCAATGGGTTTGGGTCTATTTCTTACTAGATCTTGTTAATTAATTTACCTAACCAAGAAAATTTGTAAATGAATCTTTTTAGTCAATCAAAACTGTTTTATCTTATAATCAATACAATCATCAAGGTGTATCTTAAAATAATAACAAAATGATAAAATAAATTAGGACTTAATACAATAAAATTAATATAATAAAATTAATACAATAAAATAAATTAGGACTTAATACAATAAAATTAAGTATAAAAACATAAACTATAATTATTAAATATATCAATGAAATTTTTTTTTTTTTTTTTTACAATGTGTTAAATTCAGATTTTACCATTAAATTAATTTTGTTTTGTTATTAGCAAAAATATTTATTACTTTATTTTATTAATTTAATTATGCTGCACATAAGTCTTAGAACTTAAGTTTTATATGTCTGAGGCATGATTTAAAAAAAGGTAATAAATTAAATTTTACAAAGTATCCACTGAGATGACCTTACACTATATTAATCAATTATATCAAGGAAAACAGTTTTTTAATCCTAATAACGTATGGTAATATTATTTATAATTAACTATAACATAAGTTTTAATATAAGTTTTATCAATTATTTAAAATTTTTATATTTTTTATCAAAAAATATATTTTGAAAATATCATATCTGAATTTTAAGCAAACCATCTATTTATTTAAGTAAATAAATAAAGAGTTTTTATTGCAATCCAAAGAATAATGTTGTTATTGAACTGCAAAAAATATTGTTGTTACTTATTTGAGTTTGACAAGATAGGTAGCAATCCGTCTTATTAAGTATAAAATTATGTTATCAGAAAAGCTGAAAATAAACTACTTATCAGTTATGTCATTCTAACAACAATTGATTAAACAGTATGAATAAATAGTAAAATATACAAACCTGTTGAATACAAAAACAATGTCATGTCATCTCTATTGTATCTATGATTTTAATACAACATGGCTGAGTTTTGGGTCCAAAGTCCATTATTTTCTAAAATTCATAAAAAGGAATTAATATTTTCAGCTCCATTGTAGCAGTAACTCATATAATTTAAGGCTAATCATTTTCTTGTATTTATTTATCTCGTTCTTCACCATATTTTTTTGCATCTGTAAATCTGCTTACTTGGTCATGCTGCTTATTTTTTTTTTTATGGAAAATGTAGTATTGAATTACCTAGGGCTAGAAATAAATAACCCATCAAAAAAAATACCTTCTTTTATTAACACTCCATGACCAGATGATATGAATGTTATTTAGATTAACTTAGAATCTAAAGAATTTTACAATTATTAGAAATTATATTTTTATATTACTAGGATGAACTAGAAACTACAAAACGAAGCTATGAGGAACAACTTAGAATGCTCAGTGATCATCTTTGTGGAATGAATGAAAAACTTACGCTACAGAAGGATCAAATTGACAATTTAAAAAATACCAAATCAAAGAAAAAGAAATAACTGCTTAATAGGATCTAATTTAATTATTCTTACGCAAATTTTTAGTTTTCCGAGATATGAAGTCATTAAATTAGCGAGAATGTTGCAAAAGTTTAAATACAGTTAGTAATGTTTTAAACATGGTTAGTGAGATAGGTGGCATAAACCATATGGTTAGTAAGTTAGGTGGCATAAGTCGTAGAAACTTTTTAATTTTAAAGAAGTTAAACTCTTCATGTACTAAAATGAGTGATCTGCTTAGTGTAAGATACTCTTCCAAGTATATATTATTTAAAAAATGTAAAGAATTGCGTAGACAATGTAGATATTTAAGCTACTCGATTTGCTTTGCACATGATGGCATTTTTGAAATTATCTTTAGGTGTGGGTGTTTAGAGGTCTTTCCCCATGCGTGGTTGCACACAAATTAATTCAACAAATTTTCCTTGGCCAATTCGTTTATTTGATTGAAGCAGTATATTATCTTGGGTTCAAGTCACACATAGAGTGGTAGAGTTTATCTTCTCTAAATTCTCAAATATATTATTATGATTTTCTAACCGATATATATATATATATATACTTTATTTGAAAAATACAAAGTTTGTTGAGAAGTTTCCAGTACATTGTTTTTAGGTCCTGAATACGTTCAGATAATAGATTAACATAACATAACTTTTATAATAATATCAACATAATCTAAGAGCTAATTTTTTTGGTGAATGAATTTTTATGAGATCTAGCCATAGAAGGCAAAAATCTAAACTGTTATACAGTAGTTTTAAGGAAGTGACACATCAAGGCGAAATATGAGAAATTATATTGCATCAAATGTTTTGAGTGATGTTATTTTCAATAAAAATGCAAGAGCAGTACAGCAATATTTTTCAAAATAGATATTTTATGATATAATGTAATGATTTTATTAAATTTTTTTTATTTTTTTTAGTAATATGCTTTTTTCTGTGAAATATTATTTTAAATATTTTCAAGAGAAATATAATAAATAAATGAGAATATATTGTTTTCCAACTAATCTTTTCCGTTTTAAATATAATTAGTTTTTTTTTTTTTACCTTTTTTTAAAATATGTGGTAATCAATCTGTTATATGAAAAAAAAAATCTTTTCTAAACTTTAGAATATAACTGCATTGCTGGAAATACCAGTCATTCTGTTGATTTGGGTTTTGAAAAAAATATTTAAAAAACTATGCTCATTTGGTGCATTTGGTGCATATATTATTCTTGCAATATATCATATTGTTTGAAAAATTGGCAAAGAAACAAAAAAAAAAAAAAAAAAAAAATTTCAAATATTTGTGTTTTCTGTTTAGTAAACTTATTATGCTGAACAGCTATTCTTAAATTTTTAAAACTCTTTTTTTACTGTAAAGAAAATCAAATGATTCATTAAACTTGAGGTGCTGCTAAAGAGGTTTATGAGGTAAGTCTGGTATTTATGACGAGAAAGAAGTAAATTAAATTATACAACTAATATGAAGCATTTGTTTTATTGCTTTTAAAACTATTAATTTTGATAATTTTTTTCATTAAAGTTCACTTAGCGAATAAAAATTTTCTAAATATCTCATGTTGTCAAAAAAGATGGCTTCGATCCCTCATCGATGTGGAAGTGAGCGTAAGAATGGTTATGGTTATCTTTTGGAGTTTCAGAACAAACCTTCAGACGATGGGGTTAATGAGGAAAATACTCCTCCAGATGTATTTGAAACTGATGATGAACCGCAAAATTATAGCAATGACAATAATTTATTAGAGGTAATATTTTTTTTTTGGTTTTCTTCTTTCTTTTTTTTTTTCTTTTTTTTTTTGTCCGTAATGCATTTTCTCAATAAAATTCTTTCTTTGCAGTTTTTTTTTTTTTTTTAATTTTACATGAAATTAGAGGATAACAGAGAGTTTCTTTTGACCAACATGGCTCACCTCCTAAAGCTGGTATATTCATTGAAATTAATTGGTTAGTAGGTTCATTTTAGAAAATTTTAACATAATATTTTAAACATATATCTCGGAAGAAAATTATTAATCTTGGAAAATACCATTATGAAGTTTTTTCATCTGTAATCAAATAAAAGTATGTGTTCAATTAGTCACTTATAACTGATTACAGGTATTAAAATACAGTTAAATAGTTATAATAATTCTAGTCAAACCATGAAGAGTTGGAGTGAAATAAAATATTTTTTTGATTATTAATAGAATAAAGCTTTGTTTGTTTATTTTTGAGGAGTTTATTTAAATTAAAATTCAAAAAAAAAAAAAAAAATCTGGTGGCTATTAATCACTTAGATCTTGTTTTTTTGTAATGCCATGGATAAAATATATTTTCTTTAAACATCTTTCGATTTATAAGAATTGCGATCATTCGATTAGGTTATAGTATATTTTCAAAATTTGTATTAATTACCTTGAAAATTAAGATGCATACAAACTCCTTGAAAGAATTCATTCTATTTCTAAACTACTATTTGAGTGAAAATATTCCTTTAAAATTGCCCATAATCCAATTTAGAAATTAACAGGACTAAATCTTATGGCAATTTGGTATTTAGGCAATCTTATGAATAGAAATTTACCCAATTTTATTTATTGTTATATATGTTTTTACCCTTAGGGAAATCAAAACAAACCTTGTCATTAAAAGTTCCATTTTTTAAATACACCTTTCTTCTAAACATTAATTTTTTTTGAGTTTGAAGTTTTAATTTTTATATCTAGAAAAACGAAAACTATATAGAGCTACAAGCACCTGTACATAAAGTAAATGAAATTTATTTGGAGCTCCAAGCTCCTACTACACATAATGCACGAGATGATATATCTACCATGTTCTTAATGTTAGCGGATGAACTTCTTGTTAAAATATTTTCAAATTTACCGATTAGTACACTTGTTAAAATATTACAAGTTAACAAAAGATGGAATAAATTAGCGTAAGTATTTGGGGGTTTTTTTTTTCTTGTTTTCCTTTGGTTCAAATCTGTTTATTAGATACCATCAAGAAACAAGCAACAATTCTCATCAGACTGTTGACTTTTTTACTTAAATTAATTATATTTTTTTTATAGAATAGAGAAATAGATTTACAAATTTTTTTTTTAAATATATCCTTTTTCACCATAAACAACTGTACGGGTTACTTTGATTAAACTTATAAATAGGACGTTTTATTTATTTTTTTATTTTTTTTTTTTTTCAGGGAAAAGTTTATGTAAAACTAAAGAGAAAAATTTTTACTGTTTGAATAGAAAATAACTAACTTAAAAATGTGATCGAGTAAAATTATTGCTCTGAAATCTTTTATCTGTGATCTGCTGTTGCATTCAATTTTTGTATGGCAATTTACTCACCGTTAACACTCACTTTATTTAAGGTGTGATAATGAACTGTGGAATAGTGTTAATTTAAACAAATGTAAATTCAACCAAGACGGTAGTCTGGGAAGGATCTTACACAGAGGCGTAAATGCAGCTCGATTAACAAATGCTCAGGTAAATTTGCTACAAATTTCTTTCTATAAATTTGAAAGGTGTTCATTTTTAAAAGGTTTTCCACTTACGATTTAAAAGGTTTTCCACTTACGATACACAAAATTTTTAAAAGGTTTTCCACTTACGATACACGAAATTTTCCAACTTTCAAAATCCAATTTTCCAAAATTTCAATTTCAAATTTTGCCATAATTGTAAACATTCCTGTCAAATACAAGTCTGTGAGATGCTGGAGAAATATAGGAATCTGAAATTCATGTTTAAGAATATTTGTTATTTTTAGCAAAAAATATGTGTTCACTTATAGTTTGGTGATTTTCAAGATAATAATGGATTGAAATTATTGTTAAAATGCATTTTTAATCATTCAAAAAAATATTTCCATATTTCTTTGGACCTATTTGGACCTATTTGGACCTCAATGGACCTATTAGATGATGTTTGCATAAGCAATTCCATTGGATTGAGCAATCGTTATTTTTATTGCTTGAATTAAGAAATGATGTATTTGGTTTGTCAATCAAGCAGCCCTTGGTCAATAATTGCACTAATTGGTGTTGGTTACTCTGGAAGCTCTTTCTATTTTAAAGCAAAAATTAAAATTATGAAGGAAAACCAAAATCTTCTTATTTAGAAATGCATGACATTATTTCTATGTATGATTAATATTATTATAGTTATCAGCTGCAATATGTTCTCCTGACGATGACAGGTGTGTTCTAAATTTGTTTCCATTTCATTTAATGAATCTACAATTCCATGAAAAATTAATCATACAAAAATTGAAAAAAAAAAGAGAAGAAATATTTCCTTTACGATGCAAATTAACTCTAAGAGTGCAGATTATGTTTAAGATTCTTGGATTATTATTGGATTATTGATTACACTGAAACGAAAATAGTTAATAAACGCTAAGATAATGCTAATCATTGTTTTGATACATCATAGTCATGCTCCTCATTTACAGCCGATATTTAGAAGTTTGTTTTTGAAATATAACTATCTGATAGTATAAGGTCTTATATA
>JAUZNK010087083.1:0-12778 GCA_035046665.1 Euphysa ruthae | reverse complement strand
CACACACACACACCCACACACGCCTACACACACACACACACACACACACACACACCCACACACATACACACACACACACACACACACACACACACGCACACACACACACACACACATATATTTTCTATTTTTATTATCATTATTATTATTATCTTTTTTTTTCTCTCTAATAATTTTCTTATTAGTAATGTAATCACTAATAAATTTATTTATTTATAATTTCCAAATCTCTTTTCTTAGAAATTCATTTTTTTAGAAATAATCTAAGTGCCCATATCTTAAAAGTACCCTTGCTATTCGTGTGTTACCTGGCTATAAAAGCTATAAATTATTATATTATACAAACTACGTAACAAATGTAAATTTTTAAAGCGAAAAAGATTGATTGATTGATGAATAACATTGTGGTCCCAAAAAGTAAGAATGTAATCATATTGAAAATAAGATTTTACCATAAAAAAAAACTTTGCTTTGCCTGTTGAATCTAGATAGAAGTATTATCTAATTAACCATAGATTTAATTTACGTGTCAAACCTTAATTTCTTTGTTTAGATTATACATAAGTTGTGGAAATTTTGTAAAAAACGGAGCTTTGGCCATTTTGATAAGATATTCATGAGCTAGTTTTTATACTAAAAATTTGCTTAAATTTTTCCCCACTTTAAGCAAGGTTTTGTTAATCAAATTTGGGGCCAATGTGATAGCTCTTATCTAAACAAAATACTTTCAATACAAAGATCTTCCCTTAGAATTATAAATTTTCAACAATATCGGTCTGATACTTCACTAGCTTTTTCAAATTTCAAAATACCTATATTTTCTACTAAGTCTACAGTTAAGTCTTTAAATTTAATGTTTGTTTTTGATTCTTGACAAAAAAAATCATTCTTTTTTTTGTATCAGTTTTTTTTACTGAATGTCGAAACATTCATAACTATATTACTCGTAATGCATTAAGTGGTAAACTAAATTTCACTGCTTTTAAAACAAATAAATATCTGAGTATTTTATGTAAGCAATAATTTATTTAATAGATAAAATCATATACATAGAAATCTGTTCAACAAAAAACTACCAGATAATTAATTGATTGTATCATAGTAAGAGTCACTCAACAGCTGAAAAGCTGAACAAAACGAGTGACACCTTCAAATACAAAAAGTCACATTTAAAACAAAAAGCTGGGATAAACTAACACAAATATTACCAAATCTGGTAAGGTTATTTAATAAAACTACACAACATTATTATAAAATAGTTTCTTTAACAAACAGGGGAACTAAAAACGGCTAAGAGGAAATATGGTATTAAGATAATCTCTGTTTCCATATATCTTGTTTGAAAAAAGCACTACAGTGCGCAATGACTTGTTCTATTTAGTCAAGCACTGATATTTAATTGAATAATTACCGTAGCAAATGCTGCAAAATCTAGGTAAACTGAGATTTCTGTTGACAGCATTACCGGTTGTATAGATATGAATATTGCAAGCTTCAATAAAAAATGCCTGAAAAAGGGCCTGGAAGGTTGTTTTGTAAGTAGTCAAAAACAAACATAATATTGGCAGACATAACTAAAACAGAAAGAGGAGGTACTACGTCAGTAAAAACTTTAAAAACATTAGATCTAAAAGGAAGAAATGGTATTATTCTGTAAGAACGACGTTGAATAGCAAGCATTTTATTGACGACACTTTCCGAAGTTGGCAACAATAACTTAAATTAGAGGAAAATAATGAATGATATAAAGAGCGTATAGTCGCTTCATCAAAATAATGATGACGAACTTTGCAAAGCAAAGTTAGATCGGCTAAGTTTTTTGCACAATTCTTCTACATGGAAAGCTTTCGTGAATTAAACAATCAAATATTTAATACATGGCGATGGAGTCAATTGTTTACCATTAAGTTCATTATCATTATTTTTTTTTTTCAAAGCAATGTTATTTCCATGGAGATTTAAATAGTATAAGTTCAGTTTTAACTACAATTAATGATATTTAATTTGCATTTAACCAATCGACTAATCGTTTAAAGTCAAAATTATATATTTTTTTTATTTAGTGTCTTAATTGATTTATTAATACATAGAATGTTAGTATCATCAGCAAAGTACAAGTACAACTGAATTCAGTAAAACTAAATTTTTTATTGAAAAAATAAGATCGTTTATGTAAACTAAAAATAACAGCGGACCTAGAACAGAATCTTGAGGAACACCACGGCTTACAGTACGACGAGAAGACTCAAAACCAATTATAAAGACAAACTGCTTACGGTTTGTAAGACATGATTTAAACCAATTGCTAACAACACCACCATAACCATAGTTATTTAGTTTCGCTAATAAAAGATTTTGGTCCACGGTGTCAAAAGCTTTTTTGAGATCAATAAATATTCTGCAAGCATAGTGTTCACTATCGAGAGCCTCGCTAAATTTTTCAGTTATACCAACTGATATATATCATTTATTATTAGCTTATACTATTTACATTTTATTATTTATAATATATGTATTTAGATGTTGTTGTTAAAGAAATTTATATTTATATATTATTAATGAAATATTTATTTATGTGTATTGTTAATAAATTATGTATTTATGTATTATAATTAAAATATGTATGGTATTAGTAATGAAACGTGTATTTATATGTTAGTATTAATTAAATATATATTTATATGTCACTATTGATAAATTATGTATTTATATGTCCTTATTGATGAAATATGAATTTATATGTTATTATAAATGACATATGTAATTACATGTTATTATTAATGAAATATGTATTGATATATTATTATTATTATTATTATTATTATTATTATAAAATGTATTTATATCTTATTATTAACTTAAAATTTATTTAAATATTATTAATAATGACACGTGTATTTATATCTTATTATTAACGAAATATGTATTTATTTGTTCCTATTAATGAAATATCTATTTATAGGTTATTAACGAAATAGGTATTTGTATGTTAACATTAACTTAATATTTATTTATATGTTACTACTAAAAAAATATTTATTTATATAATTAAAAGCGTATTTATTTATATAATTAATTAATAGCGTAAGCTCGAAATCATTCATTTCGAGCCTACGCTATTCCTATAAAAACCTTAAATTTTTTAATTGTAACTAGCCTGATTATAGGAGCAGCACGACTCCTGAAACGTCGCTCAATAAAATTTTATAACTCATGACATACGTTTTATCTCTTTTTAATTATTAATGCCTGAGTTGACAAACACAAATATTTTTGAAATTTATTTATATGTTTGTAATAATGAAACATATGTTACCATTAATATGTAATTGTAATAATATGTAATTAATATGAAATATGTACTTATATGTTATTATTATTAAGATGTGTATTTATATAATATTATTAATGAAATATCTATTTTCTTATTTGTTATTGTTAATGAAATATGAATTTATATGTTATTAATAAAATATGTATTTACATGTTATTGTTAATGATATATATATATATTTGAATAGAAATGATAATTGTGCGGTTTGGAATATTTAATCTACTTTCTTGCAATATCAATTGGAAAAAAACCGATACCTTGCGTTATCTTCTGCAGCAAAACCAACAACTAATTACTATCAAAACCTATTTTATTCATCGATAATTTTAAATACCAAATCAGGAACGACAGCAACGTTCAACAAAACCTCTGATCCTATAAATCTTTACCATCACTGCACGATATCTTTTGAATAGCTGTCTAATTTTATCTTTCATTAATTTGATTATCAATAAAGTGTCTTTTGAATATCTCCCCATCAAATAAAACAATTATGAAAAATATTCACCAGTACAAAGGAATGTTTTCAGACGGATTATCTATAACATAAAAGGGTATGTTAAATCATGGAAGTATAAAAATTATTACAAATAAAATAGATTTATATCTATTTTGCTGGATAATAGGGTTAGATTCATTCCTATATATGTTTTAGATGCCTTAAGAAATAAATAGGTTATATTTTCATAAGGAGATTGTTCTTAATTAATTATAGTCTAATAATGTCCGGTTATCGATCGTTTTATTTGAAAATCTTTAGATCTGCATATGTATTAAAAATTTGGTTAAAAATAATTTTTACGTGCGCAAATGAATATGAGAAACTTTTATTCTATCTAAACAATATATAATAGCATCTGTTATGTTAAGAAATACTTCGAGAACTATTCAGACCTATTCTCTTTTTTATTAAAAATATTGAGCACTGATAATGACAACGACTAATTTAATAATTCAATTTTGACGAAATGAGCATTTGCTACAATTTTGTTTTTTAAATGAAATGTTAAATTACCCTTATTATACTGTTCGTATTCATGATGACAATTAAAGAATATAATAATGATTTTATTATGAAACATATGCACCCTTTATTCGGTATAGAACTATTTTATTTCTCACTAAATTAAGTATGAAATAAAAAAAATACTATCCAATTCAACTGTCTCGTAGGGTAACGAAACTTCTGAACTCTGGTTTAAACAACAGTTCTTTTTTACCTCCAGTTTAAAAACCAATGATTTTACTATATTTTATAAGAAAATATATATGTAACAAGATATATAGATATATAATTTGTTCGCTTTTGAGGTTGAGCGTAATCTTCGAACGCTCTGTCCTTCCCGCTGTTGGTAAGTCGAGATTCAAATCAAACGCAATTGTTCCAGATTTCTCTTCTCCGAAAATTCATTGCCACAAGCGGTATGAATGCGAGAGGTCAGTCTAGTTCCAACAAGTCTGACAATCAACTTCAACCTTAGGCATGATTGATGAGACCACATTGAAGTCGAAACAGAATGTCTTATACTAGGTTCGAAGCTGATAGTGTTGCTAGGAGATGAGCATATCTACTGCAAGGTTAATCTCAAATGATGTCATATTTTACACATTATATATGTTGTTTCACATCAAATTTGTTAACTTTTTCTAAGTTTTTGTTTCTTAGATACAAAGTGTATTTCCTTTTTATTTATGTCTAGGGACAGAATCCTCTATCTTAAAGTATTCTAATTCAGTTGCAAGGAATGATTTTTCTTCTAGCAAACATTTATCTGAGTTGACTTTAAGTCATGTGGAAACAAATAACGCCTTAGGTTGTTTCAAACCATTTCTCCTGATTTCTGAAACCAACCAACGATATCTGCAGCCCAAACTAAGCAATTTGAAATGTTTTTTAATTATTTTGTTTTTGATCAAATTATTCCATTTAACTAAATTCGACACTCATAAAACTTTGGTTCTCTTATTAATTTTACATTTTTATATGCAAGTTTTTATGTCATCTTACTATATTACAGAGGTTAGTGAATTTAGTCAAAAAGTTTCTTTTAACTTAGGTTTTTTTAAGTGAAAGACCATGTTGATGCGTAGCTGAAATTTTTGTGAACCTGAGCTGAGAGACATTTTATAATCTCCGCTTGTTTCTCTTTGTTATTTAAAAATGAAATGATAAAAAAAAATCATAATAAAGATGATAAAATAAAACAAGTCATTCGCTTAAACGTCATTCTTAAGGCTTTTTCGTCAGGTTGATTTCATTGCTTTACGCAGGCTTATAAGTATTTTAATTATATTTTCAGGTCTTTGTTCTTAGTTACTTATATTTTGAATTTAGTTTTTATATTTATTTTAATTTTTAATATAGGATGTTTACTTTTTCTTGCTATGTTATATAGTAATCTTGAGCCTTTGTCTGCTACTTCTCAATTCAGTTTACCATATGAAGTCTATTTCCAATGCATTTTAAGCCATCAGTGTTATTCCTTTGGCATTATAATGATTTATTTTACTTGTTTTATCAGGGTATGTTGGATTTAATCCAGGTCCTGCACATCTTGTTAAGAAACGATTTAAATAATGATTTGCAAATGTGGCAACCCTTGAGGCAAAAGGGTTTGCATTTTTTACACTTAAATATGAACAGAATTTTACCCAAAATTGATGAACTAAGATTTATAGCAAATCAATCGCTTTCAGCAATAACAGGCGTAACTGAAAATAAAACTGACGACTCTATTCATGACTTAGATAAAAAAATAGAAGATTTCTAAATTTTACTTAGAGAAATAAATAGGAATGGAGGTGGTATTGTTTGTTATATTAGGGATGATCTAAGTTTTAATGATGTAACACGTGTAAGTGAAGCAGAGGTTATTTTTGGTTGTTCTACTTCCTCTTACAAAACACATTTTTGATATTTTGACTAATACCCTAAACAGTATAGTTTACAATGACAAAGACTTCTTTATTTTGGGTTATCTCAATGTAAATCTATTTAATGAGCATAATTCTTACATCAATAACAAAGGAACAACACCATCATCCTCTAACCCGCTTCTAAATAATTCCAGAGAGATGCTTATCAACTTTTATTCTTAATCAGTTACTTAAAAATTTAGCAAGAATTATTAGCAACAGAAGTTCTCTAATTTATCTAGCGCATCTGACAAAATTATTCAAAGTTGAACTTTAGATATAGCTCTCTCTGATCATCAAATTATCTCCTGTACACGAAAGATCTTCAGAAAAATATCAGTGGCTACTAAGTTTAACATTTAAAGTTTGCAGAACTACAGCAAGGAAATATTTAGTCAAAATTTATCAATGGTTAACTTTCCCGATTATTCAGCGTTTACCGATATCAATTCAACATACTCTGATTTTTCAAATAAAGTTTAAAGATGTGATAAATAACATCACAACTTTTCGAACCACTAAAATTAAAAATTATTCGCATTTATGGTTTGATGGAGAAATAGCAGACAAAATTAGAATTAGGGACAAACTCTATAATCAATAAAAGAGCTAAGTACAAGTTTACTAAAGCTCACCTTCTCAAGATAATTTTTGTTTAAAAAATAATTTTTTTTTTTTTAATAAACAGCAAGTTTTTAGCATTTTTAAAGGTTATCTTGAAAAACTTTTGTTCAACTTACTAAAGCTTTACTAAGAACGTGACATAGATTTTCTAATATAATTTCAGATTACCATTCTATAATAATAAATTTAGTTTTTAGTATATTATTGAGAAAAGATTACAATTATTATAGAAAGCATAGCAAACAATAAATCTGCAGGTTTTGACGATGTTTCCTGTATGTTTTTGAAAGATAGGTATACCTCTATCATAGCACCTCTAACACAAATTACAAATCTTTCTATTGATACAAAGATTTTTCCAGATGAAATGCAAACCAGCAAAAATAACTCCATTGTATTAAAAAGGCAGCAAGAGCGACCTAAAAAACTACAGGCCAATTTCACTTTTACCATGGATTTCAAAAAAATTTTAAAAGGTTATTGAAGCACAAACTAGAGGTTTTATGGACAGAGAAAATATTATTTTTTAGTTTCAATATGGATTACGGAATGGATTTTCGACCGATAAATATCTGCCCTTATTTCATAACAAAATTCTTTGACAAAGGTTTTTGACAAAAGTCAGAATACTGACATAATTTTAATTAACCTTCAAAAGGCATTTGATATAGTCGGTTATTCAATATTACTCAAAAATTAAAGTACACGAGGCTTTCTCAAAAAGTGGTTGCTTGGTTCAAGTCTTATCTCTCTAGCAGAAAGTTTAAAGCAAAAATGGACAAAACGTGATACATGTGGTGTTCTATTCTTGGTTAACTCTTGTATCTTCTTTATATATATATGACATGCCTCAATCAATAAGCTGTGAATTACTTCTCTATGCAGATTACTCATGTCCTATTTTTTAACACAAGAGCGTTGAACACATTCAAATTATATTTATTAAGAACTTTTCAAGTCTAAATGAATGGTTTGTGAACAATAAATTTAGTATTTATTTTGGTGAAGATAAAATTAAATGCATTTCATTTTCTAATAAAATTAAAGCTAAAACTGCGAACGCTCTTGTTATTAACTATAGAGGTATATCCATTAATCAAGATACATCGGTCAACTACTTTGATTGCATATCAGACCAAACTTTGTAACCGCCGATTAATGGCGCAGAACGTTTTAATTATTTAAAATTAATTCCAAGCTAAAATTTTTATAGAGTAAAACATCTTTTTCAACACCTTATCTAAGACGTACTTTATGCAACGCATTGATTCACCCTCATTTTTACTATGCCTGGTATTTAGGTTTAAACGAATCAATAAAAATCCGATTAAAAAGCCTTTAATTTTATTGCGAAATAGTAGTTTGAAGTTGTATGCTCCTCTACGTGGAACAAATATGGGCAAAATTACTTGTTATAGAAAGGGCCCTGTGTTTGGAAGTCACTACCTAATAATGTTAAGAACAATCAAAATTACAACAATTTTAAGCATAAAATTAAAGATTTTTTTCTGAATTTTGTCTACAGGAATTAACTGCAAATTTTACTTTCTCCAACTTTTTTTTTCTTGTGTGCATCGTAGCGAAGGATCACAATAAAAATATTGTCATAGCAGACAATTTTTGTGCCCATCCTTGCTTTAAAAATAAATATATTAATTTTTTTATTTGTTTTATTTTTGTTTATTAGAATGTATCTTTGTCAAAGGCAGAATAAATATTTACTTACTTACTTGCTTACTCACCATGGTCACATTCTCTAGGTTTTACTTTAAAAATTCTTGAAATAAACTTAGAGTAATTTGATAAAACACCACAGATATGTATAGCTATAGCCAGTGGTTTGAAGATTTCATTTGATTTAACGATAATTCATAAATTTGCATAATTGATTAAATGCATAATCTTTTTGAAAGTTAAGTTAATTGCGCAAATTTGCATTTCATGCAAGGTATTCCGCCAAAGGAAAACAATTTTGGTTCGATTTTTATCTAGCTCACTATAGTTTTGTAAGTATTTCAAAGCAACTGTTTGGAAAATGCTTTGTTAGTGTATACATACATATATATTCATGTGTTACATGGATGAATATTTCATTAATATTCCATCTGCTTATAGACTAGTGCACCAATCCCAAAATGGAATATTGCTTACCTTAACTTATCTAAATGATCAGATGGCTCTCTATTATAATTGTGTCCTCTAATATCAAATGTATTTATATTTTGTTTGATATTGATCGGTTGAGTATCATCTTTTATGTTGATCTCTAACGTTAGGTTTTATAGTACATGGGATTTTTGTGTCAGTTCATTTTTTTAGATTTAACAGTAATTTTACGGTCCAAATAATGGAAATGAGTATGAATTTAGTTTGAAAATTTCACAATTAATGGGCGGATGGTTGAAATATTGTCGAGGAGAATACATCGATATCATGGTTTTTTATCAATTTTTATCATTACTCAGAATAATAGAACAAGTAATCAAAATTAATATTTTCTACAAGACTAGCGTTTCTTTGGCACACCGAAAATTGAGAATGCGAACCATGGTATGATCAGTTCCAAAATTGATTGCAGAACTTTTTTGTGTGACGTTGCGTACCAAGATTGTTAATAACTTAATAATTTAATAATTCAAGTAGTCTTTCCATGACTTCAGTAAGTTGGTGTGGCTGGATCACTTTTCCTTGACAGAAACTGCAAATAATTACGGCTGTTCTTACTTCTAAGCATTTTTCAATAAGTTCCGCAGACGATAATAATCATTTAAACTTTTTAATCAATTTTGCTATATGATGAAGAATCCCATGGAGGTTATGTTTATTTTGACGCAGGAAAAGTTGTCACACAGATTGAAAGAAGAGAGGTTACAAAGTTCTTTAAATTTAGTCAACTTTACTAGCAGATAAAACGATTGAAAGAACTGACGGTAGCTGACGCTGTAGAAGAAGAAAGCTGTTCCGATGCAACTCGTCTACCAATTTTTAAAGTGAATCGATTACCTCCTCTGAGAAAAAACGCTGTTCTTGTAGCCCGTTTGTGGAATTCCCACTTTATCCACCAGCAGAGTTGACTCTACCAAGGTAAAGTCTTATCTCGTTATATATAGCTTCATGGACTAGGACTAATTTGCCTGCAGAATGGGTTCCCCTCGACAGTCATACTTCTTGATCCACTGTTGGTAATCAGCATGATAACGATACAGAACCTGAAAGGGTAAAATAAGAAACAAAGTTTTCAACCACATTATACACTGTCCCACAAAAATAAATAGATTGGATGATAAAGGTGCCATCAGTGTTTAAGGAAGTTTTTTGATTCTCTGAAACAAATTAGGGGAAACCTCTACCTGCCACCTGTCATCGACAGAGAATAATAAGGCAAAGAAAACCAAAAAAACGTGATTGTTAGCAGCTTATATAACTCGAAATGTCTCAAATAAAAAGCTCCATATAAATTTCATGAGTTTTAATAAGAAACCATATTTTGAATAAAGTAAATCTGGAATAAATGAAAATTTCTTCAGAAACCATGTGATCCTTTTGAGCGCCTGTTGTGAGAGGATTTTGAATGAATCCTTAATGAGTCTCGAATCTCCACTCTTGGTGTTACTTTTTCCATCTCCTTCAACCAGCTCATAGTACAAAGTGAGAGTCCTCTGCTGACCTGTTGATTGGAAAACCCTGTGCAACTCTATATTAGTCCAATCATGTTGCTTCGTCTTGCATAGAGTGCATTCAGTTTCTCCCAAGCTAAGGGGTTGAAAGAATGGCGTGAAAAGATGATATCTAATATACCCAAATTTTTAAATATAAAGTCTCATATAAAAAAGGGTTTTGAAATATTAATTTAACACAGAATTTTAAGGCACTTGCTATATTCTATGCATTAAACTATAAACTATAGCATTTAGCTCTTTTGTCGACCTAAAATTCGAGTCTATCATTCAATAATTTTGCTTTGAAAATTGTTTTCATCAAAAATTAAATTTTTATATTGCACTGGACGCTTAATTCTTAAAAAAAAGATAACTAAAAAACCTCTTTGGTTTGGTCAGAAAATAATTTTAATTTTTCAAAATAATGCGATTTCCTTGGAATTACTAGTGCAAGTAAAAGTGACGGCTAATGGCTATCATTACAACCATCACTTAAGCCATCACCATTACCATCAAAAATACTATCACCGCTACTAGAACCATTACTACCATAAATTTGTAAACCAAAACCAAGAAAAGTAACATATTTTAAAAGATTTAGAAAATTAAATGATATAATAAAATGTAGGTTTATATTTTTCATGTTGATAAGAAATATGTATAATTGAAGAAATATTTATAAGTTGTCTTGGTAAAATCTCAAAACATAAGAAACTAATAGTACTGCCATTATCACCCAACATGCTAGTTCTATGTGACCTATAAACTTAACACTATTCAAAGAAAAAAATATATCTCTCCAAAGCATTTCTCCAGCTTTTTCAAAATTTTAACTTTTGGTTTGGCGATACTTTCAAATTATTCACTTGGTCTGTGGCATTTTTTATTAGATATGTTAATTTTACTATAACTGTTATAATTGCAACATCAAACTAAACTTTCAAGCATGTATTTCCAAACTTTATTGTATATTTATTTCGTAGATAAAAGTAAAAACAAGAAAAGCGAAAAATAACAAGGAAGGAGGTGTGATGGTTGAGATTTTTAAGATATTTTATCCAAATAATCAACATAAAAAGGTTTACGAAAGCATGGCAAGCTTGTTGGGAAGCCAACATTAATAATGGTATATGATAATTGATGATAGAAGAAAATAGAAGAAAACATAATCATTGATATATATCCCTCTTTTTAAAATTTATATAAAGACTCGATAAGTAAGGGGGTGTTTCCTGACTTTGTAAATGAAATAACTAATGCTTTTGCTAAAAAGGAAATGATTTCTTTTTATCTGAAAAAAATTTAGGTGACTTATTCGCAAAAATGAATAGTGAGCTGAATATTATTTCAACCTGGTTTAAGGCGAACAAACTATCTGTAAACGTCAAAAAAAAAAAGTTTACTCTTTTTTATCATAACAAAAATAAAAATTTCATCACAATTGATTTACTGATTTTAAGCTGAGATAACGTATGTATTAAAACAGAATACGCAACAAAGTTTCTTAGTATATTGATTAACGAATATTTAGACTGGAAAGATCAAATTTCAAAAGTATCTTCCACAATCTCAAAGAGCATTGTGATCTTATATAAGGCAAGACCGATTTTGAATAAATCACTACTAAAACAGTTCTATTCGGCATTTGTACACAGTGATTTAAATTATGGGAGCATAGCCTGGGCCAGCACTCATAAATCAAAACTAGTAACTGTGTATCGTCATCAAAAACACGCTGTTCGTTTGATCAATTATCAAAACCCCTCCACTCACTCAAAACCTCTGTTTAATGAAATGAACATCCTAAATGTATACGAACTTAACATCTTTCAAACTTTTTTTTTGATGTTCAAATGTAAACACAACTTATCGCCAAAAATTTTTTTTTTAATTATATACATTAAAACCACCAAACCAATATATTCTAAGACGTCATTTATTAGTAGAACCATCGATTAATACAAAGTACGAAGAATTTCTCATTTCATTTCGTGGCCCTCATCTGTGGAATGAAATTGTTCTTAGTAGCCCTACTCTTTCTGAAATAAAAAAAACTTTCTCTTTTTAAGAAGAAATTAAAGGCATACATTTTTTCCTCTTGTGATTTTAAATCATTCTTTTAAAGTCTTTTATGTATTTGTGATAGACCAGGCACCAAAGCAGGTTAGGCCACCTTAATTAGGACAAATGTTCTTATGCATTTTTGAATTCCTATATAACTATATAACAAGAATTAGGATGGTTT
>JAUZNK010087072.1:0-11040 GCA_035046665.1 Euphysa ruthae | reverse complement strand
CAGCCTTTAAGAGTACGAAAATAATTACATTCAAGGATAATACATATTTAGTAACCTAGTAGTTATTGCTTCTGAAAATATAAGCACCATATACTTTATATATTAAATAATCTTTTCTCTCGCTAATTAAACTATGGAGTAAACAAATACAAGTCACTTCAATAGTCAGTTAATTTAGCTCAGTGGTTAGAACACTGGCTCTCAAATCAGAGGTCAGGGGTCGATTCCTCCCATGAGACAATGGAATTTATTCATTTGCTATTTAGCGAGAGATGAGATTATTATAATACGTATTAAGATTGTCTTATTAAAATAAAGCGGCTTGATGTACCTTGAAAAATATACCTCCTCCCGTTGGTGAACATTTTCATCACTTGCTTAGAATTTTTTTTTCATGTAAATATAAATTTTTTTTCTTAATCTTCAGAGAGGCTGATAAACCACTTATTGCCAGTAGCTAACAGATATTCTTGGAGCTGACTAAAAGTTCCTAAACTTTTGAATTAAAACTGACATTAACATTGTTCAATTCAATTCTGGACAAACTAGATTGTTCGCTGGATCATTTTTTTTAGCTTTTTGAACTAAATGAAGTCTTTATAATTTAATAAAATTTTTATATACAAGACAAGCTTCAGCAATATACAAAAATTGCTTATCTCAAAATAGTAGGTCTTTTGAAAAGAATTTTGACAATATAATCTTATGTTTTGACATTTTGATTCTTTCTTAATTGTTAGTTTTAAAAAATACAAATAGTCAAAGCATATGCAGAGCACTTCACCACTTAACACTAAACTCTATTCTTGAAGAAATTTCTTCAAAGAGAGATTCTAAAACAACAAGTGGGATTTTTTACTTCTCAAAAATTTTTGAGCACAATACTAACAAGCAAGCCTTATGATAACCTCACTTTTCGAAAAATACGATGGAAATCCATAAACCCTTTACTCTCGGACACCTATTAACTTCTGCCCCGTCTAGCAAGCATACTCGTTTTAGGGTGGCATTATTAAAATTTAATTGATATTTTAAACCTTTTACATCCTTGTTTAATCCGTATTTTAATTTCTGGGTGAAATTTCTCTTTACAAAGCTGATATCCTGAACCTCTCACCATGTATAAATCAAACTCATAAAAATCCATATTGCATCGATTGAATAACTCAGAATTTATTCCATAAAGCAAGCTATTTCGCAAGCTGAGACACCTCATATAATTCTAGTAAAGCTATACTTCTAATATCAAAGAAAACAATGTCCGGTTGTTAACTTAAAATAAGAATTTTAAAAAGAGAATTTGTTTTTTAATGGAAACTTCTATTATGTAGTCCAAACATAACAGCCGCATTACTATATTGTTTCGTATGCAAATTTGTTTTCAAATTAAACATTTTTTTAATTCGCCACTTCCATAAGGAAATACTTTTGCAATGACCGGCATAATAAACTGATATTTTACCTATAACTAGAGGATTAGACATATCCAAAAGCAATTTCCGATTTATTTTGATCTCGCGCTAATGGGATATTTTTAAGAGAAGACCTTTGAAATGAAATGTTATCTCTTTACTATAAAAAAACCCTTTGAAGATTAATTTACATTATTCGTTTATTGTTTTTTTTTTTTTTTTTTTTTTATACCAAAGCTGAGTTTTAAATTAATGCTCTTTGATAATACCAAATAAAGGCGGAGTTAAATTGAGCGAGGTGTTTTTCGATCTTCATGAGCCACAAACCTCAAGTGATTCGTGATGTAAACAAATTTGAAAATAATATTTATCGGAATTTATACCAAGTATTTAATAATTAATAAAAAAAAAAAAAAGAAAGCACTTTTTTAAAACATTGATAAAAATTCTGCATAACAAATAATAATAACATTTTTTTCCGTAACATTTCCTACGAATTACGGATAGCATTTTCTATAAAAACAACCCAATGCAGAACTCGCTTATAAATCTACCTTAGAAATAAGAAAATAAATGATTCTAGTGTCATAAACTCGACTCAAAATCTGTTTCACTAACTAACTTCATTCTTAAAGAGGGAAAATTTATGTCGGGCTAGCCTAACAACCTATTAAAAATTTTGATGAAAAGTAAAAATTTCCTTATACCGCATGGATAACTGAATAAATTTTTTTCCCTCCAGTTCAAAAAGTTACTGAGATCAACCACTGAAAATACTGACCCTATCCTTTAAAAAAACGATTAAAATTTAAGGGAAGCGGGGTTGATTCAGCCCCGCCTCCCTGATATTTTTGACTGCCTATTGAGAAAAACTTTTAACATATATTTGAAATTTATCTGAGAAATACGAGGATGAGGCTTTCCTGTCGTGGAGGAGGCTCTGCAAATTACATGGATCGCAAATAAGCGCTAAGCCATATCATCAAAGTACGTAGTATTAGAAGTGGTAGCACTAGCATTAGCAGTAGCGGTTGAGATGGCAGAAGCAACAAAAGTAGAGGTAGAAGTAACAGAAGCAGTAGCAATAGCAATAGCAGTAGAACCAGTGATAACAGTAGAAGTGGCAGGGACATTAGCAGTGACATCTGCAGTTGCAGTTTCAGTAAGTAACTGTAGTTACAGTAGTAGTATAGTAGAAGAATGATTTATTTAACACTGGTTTAAGAAAGTAAACAATAGTTCTCAAAACTATGCAAGACTCATACTTATTCTATATAGAGCGATAGCTAACGATAGAACGGCGGTCAGTGAACACATTGAAGAGTAATATTTGGCTGTTTTAACAAATGCCTTAAAAAATACCTGCAGTTAAAAACTCGCACCTTTTGTAAATGATTTTATAAGTTCCACTTGACGTTTTTTAATCTTTTCACTCAAAATCATATTGTAAGTAAACATGTATGCAACATTATAAAAGATTGGACACATGCAATCACTGAGCTAAAATCCAATCGACCATTCGAATTAAGAGGAAAGAACAAATTCCGGCCTTTTGATTACTAAAATGGAAGATTGAGTGACACCGAAAACAAATAAAAATATAATGATAACTGTCAGATGCGGGTTTTTTATTGGCTAAATGCACTTCTTCTGCACGATCAAAACTTTATTTAAGCGAAAGAAAAAAACTCCATTTTAGATATTCTTTGCCAATATAAAGCCTTTTTTTTTATTTTGTGTTTGAGGAAATAAATTTGATTTTTCAAATACTTTTATGCAAGAAAAGAAGGTCAATTATTTAATGGAAAAATGGTTTTCGTAATTAGAAAGCAAATGTACTTCAAGAAACCACGTTGTTTAAAATTAACACGCTTTTAATAAAGCTAAAGGCGAAAATCTTCACAAAAAGATCGCGTTAACATCTGACAGAGCCCGCCTTGAAATCCTACGGTGGAAACTTCGCAGAAATTTCACAAAATCAGGTTTTAAACTTAATTGTAAGTCATACTCGAATATAAGTGTTAAAAAAGTATATAAAAAGAAAGTAAATAAGAGAAACTTGATATAAGAGTAAAGTGCTTGAGATTAAAAATAGTGACTTCTTACCACGGGTGTTTCAGTTTTTGAAAGAATGGGGGAAAATGTTCCATCTTTTATAAACTTTTAGCTTAACTAATGGCAGAAAAACGAATGTTCATTTTTTTTAGATATTTAGTCTTTTTCCAATATTCTGCTCTTGTCTTGTCTTCTCTTGTCTTCTCTGCTCTTCTCTTCTCTTCCCTTGTCTTGTCTTCTCTTCTCTTTGTCTTGTCATCTCTTCTCTTGTCTTCTCTTGTCTTGTCTTCTCTTCTCTTGTCTTTTCTTTTCTTCTCTTGTCTTCTTCTCTTGTCTTGTTTTCTCTTCTCTGCTCTTTGTCTTCTCTTCTCTTGTCTTCTCTTTGTCTTGTTTTCTCTTTGTCTTGTCTTCTCTTTGCCTTGTGTTCTCTTCTCTTGTCTTCTCTTCTCTTGTCTTCTCTTTGTCTTTTCTTCTTTTGTCTTCTCTTTGTCTTGTCTTCTCTTTGTTTTATCTTCTCTACACCTGAGGCTCAAAAACTTATTGCTTTGCTGCTCTTCGCCCAGTTGCTCAACAAAAATTTATCTAGAAATTACTAAAGCAAGATTGATTGATACTTTTAGGTTACATAGTTGCAATAAGAAATATAATTATGACCTAAAATATACCTGAAAAATAATTTTTAAATATTATAATTTAAAAAAAAAAAAAAAGAATTTTTCAACGTAATAAAATTAACTAAGATAAATAGAAAATATTATAAAGTAATATTAATAACTGAAAAAATAAAAATTGGATAATGATAGCAGAGAAAACTTTTAAAATTTTTTTATTTTCATTTTTTAAGAACGATTCTCTCAAAAAAGCTATTTATGTTTGTTTTTATGAAAAACATTCTCAAAATAAGTCTCTTCTATCGCTTGCTATGTGCTACTGCTACTACTACTGCTACTACTACTGCTACTACTACTGCTGCTACTACTGCTGCTACTACTGCTGCTAATACAGCTGCTACTAATGCTGCTGCTACTTCTGCTGCTACTACTACTGCTGCTACTACTGCTGCTACTATTACTACTACTACTACTACTACTACTACTACTACTACTACTACTACTACTACTACTACTACTACTGCTACTACTACTGCTGCTACTATTGCTACTACTACTGCTGCTACTATTGCTACTACTACTGCTGCTACTACTGTTGCTACTACTGCTAATAATTTAAAAATTGGGAAAATGATATGAGGGTATAAAGTGTTACATTTCTTCAGATACCTAAACCTAGACGTGTTAATAGAATATTTTCAGTTTGCTTAAAAAGCATCTTGAGATCATTCTTTACTGTAAGGTACATTTAGCTTAAATTTACAAAAATCTTTTCGTTATCTATATTTAGACTAGCATTGCTCGATATAATAGAATATTTGAGTACGGAAAACAAAGATTACTCGAGATTCCGATTCTGCAGGATTTCTTAAGTTGGGAACATGTGATGAAACATCCTACTCTAAACTATGTCTGATTTTAACGAAGGAGTGGTTTTTATTCATAGCTATTTCGTCGGTTTTAATACTTTGATTTCAATATAGTAGACTGGTGCATAATTTGGGAAGCTGTAACAAATCTAATTTAAAAATTTTTTTTCAACCTGGCAATTTTTATCATAGCAAGAGTTAGCTTTTAAACTGAAGATGACACCAACATCAAAATTATGCAGGAAATTGAGTAGTACATTATGCATGTCGATTTGGAAATTTAAAAAAGACCAGGATTCGAAAAAATTAATACAAAATACCTTTTTTCCTCCAGAAACGTTCTCGGATTTTAGTCTATATCTCCTACTGCAATTACTAGATATATTTCTACAGATAAAAAAGTTCTTCCTTCCGCTACTAAATTTCGCATTTTTCAAGCTTCCTTTTCTTTTTTATAATACTATTATTAAAAAAAAATCAATCAAAAGAAAAACTTCTTAATACTATAGGAAAATGTAAGATAGAAAAATGAAATAGAGGAAACAGCTGCATTACAGACAGTCTAAAAGCATAAAACACAAGGGAGTAAGGACGCACGTGCATATTCCTGAATAAAACAACTATTATCTTTTTTCTTCTTCTACAAATAGGAAATAAAAAAAGAAATAATATATATAAATATATGTTATAATATATACTTCAATATATTTTTTTATTTTATAAAACTTTCCATTTTTACGAAAACTTGTGAGAATACATTATCTTCGTTTCACCATTAGGCAGCATGTTATTAGGGTTCCTTTGTAAAATACACGTGATGAACTTTTATTTTTTAATGTCCCTTCTTTTATTTCTTCAGTCAAGTTTGAACTTCATAACTAAATTCAACGACTTTTCTCGGAATGAGCCTGATTTTTGCCAAAATATTAAGTTCGATAACTTAGTTTAATTATTAGATAGCTTAGTTATAGTTAGTCAGTCAGTCAGTCAGTCTGTAAGTCGATCGGTCGGTCAGGCAGTCGGTCATTCGGTCGGTCGTTCGGCGGGCTGGCCGGTCAGTTAGTCATTCGATCGGTCGGTCGTCAAAAAATTATAATCTATAAATATTAGGTCTTCGCATTACATCTAGAGAGTTAAGAAATTTTCTTTGATCGTTTTATAATTAAGTTGCTTGTATTTTTTCGTATCTTTTTTTGAAGGGTTCGTTTAGCCTTAAATGGCTGACGCGAAATTAAATTCTTCTATTTTCAGAAACTTTTCAAAAAATTTCAGACATATAATTCAAAGCTAAGTGGTGTTGCTGAGGCAGATCTCATACGAGGTGGATATTCATAACTCAAATGGTCTCACACCTACGTATTTTTTTTAAATACATATTTTTAGGATTTAGGCGCAAATTAATTAGAGGCCATGCAATATAATTCAATGGAGAAAAAATGACAAAAATTGCCAGTATTTAGATTCGAACACAGTTTGATGCTAAAACACACAATATAACCATTATCATGATAAACTTAAAAAATTATAAATGCAAGTTTTATCTCAGAAAAAGTTTTTCCGCATGGATATCAGTAGCGGCGGTTTTGAGATGCAAAGAATCCTTATTTAATGAAAATCACCTCAAACAAGGCAAATGAATACGAAGGTGATTGACATAATCGTTTCAAAGTAAACTATTCACATTACATTAAAATCAAAACCGATGTTTGGTGGGGTAACTCCTCATTAGACATTATTTGTTTATTTATTCATAGTATTTCCGTGTTAATTTCCTTTTTAGCTTTAGTTATTTACATTGTCAATTATCACGTTTGACATAAACCAATTTATAATTTAAACCAATTTATAATTTAGGTAAAAATATTTTGCTGTTTATAATTTATAATATAAGCAGCCTTGAAAATATTGAGGTAAACAAATTGAAACATGTCAGGAAAGTTTAGTTTAAAATGCATTTTTTTTCCTCAAAAATCTCAAGGTTTTTTGAAAACATTTCCAAGAAGAACGCTTGCTGTTCCGTTTCCTCTCTGATATTAGTAAGATTTTTTGAATGGAACGGAATTCTGATGTGCGGTTTGGATTTCTTCTTCAAGTTTTTGTCTTTTATGTTTTTAAGAAATAAGATTTACCAAACTTGGATTAAATTTTTGTAGATTCAGATCATAAGATTATATTTTACCATATTTTTTATTGAACTTAAGCTTTTAGTAGAAAATTTTTATTGAAATCCACATATAAAACGTTTAATTTTGAGACAACCGAATTTATTTTTGAAAATGTGATTTTACCGTTTCTTTGTAGAAATCACATTTGAGATTCACTTTGTAGTCTAGTATTTATATATATATATATATATTTAACATCTGTTTTATTTGAATTAACAGACACTAAAAAATTTCTGCTGGAAATTTGATTCTTTAGTTACTTTAAGATTTTGCTGAAGTAGGGTATGAGTCATTCTTTATCTACTTCTAAAAGTCAGCATTTTACTGGGGTAGGGCTTGAAGCCTTACTTTGCATCAACTTAACAATTCTACTGTCAGGAATAATACCTTTTACTTTTTGCAAGAAAGGTATTTTCGAACATGGTTTTTTTTTTTTATTACTTATCTGGGAAGATTTTTTCGGAGAAAGTGACAAAGTTTTTTGTAAGAGTCGAAATTTTCCCCAGCAAAAATTATCCTGGGTAAAAGTTTTCCCAGACGATTAATTTTCCCAAACGAATAACGAATTTCAAAAAAGCCTAAAATTCGGAAAAAGCGAAAAAGGGTTATTTTGAAAAACATGGATGAAAGAATGTATTTGTATAGCTGGTAAATTTTTCCTTCTCCACAAAACTTTCATTGAAATTTAAACATAGTAAAACAATTGATTACATTGAGCATTTTTTGTCGAAAGGATTTTCACATAAAACATACACTTCATGTTCCGACTTGACAGCTTCAAGTATCCTGGCCTTTTCAATACCTTTAACGATTGTCTCTTTTTGCTATTTCAGATGCCCACGCATGTTAATTGTCTCACGTCTGCTTACGCATAGTCTATTGAAGTTAAGCTCTGGTCTGGCAATCTCTTTGTTTGAGCTTTAAATGTTTATGTTGATTCAAGCATGCGAAGGGTTTAAAAATACCGCATATTCTCTTATTGGAGCTACAAAGTACCTACTGTCTTTCTAGAATGCCTTTTCTTTTAAGCCAGAGGTTCAACCAGAATGTTTTTGAAGAAAATTTTGAGCGGCATCGAAGTTTAGGCAGAAGAAATGATAACCCTACCATTCATCAGTTTAGTTATCGGTATAACACTCTGCGAATGCAGCGATCAGTTGTAAATATTACTGGTAATACAAAGGGAGCACATTGTATGATAATAAACCTCTTAATTACACTAAGGTTGTAGAGCTATAAAATAAACTAAAATTATACAATATTAATATATACATATGAAAATGTTCGATATATTTCATATCTTCTTCAGGAATAATGTACAGGGTTGGCCAAAGTTCTGGCATATATAGAAAATAAAATCCGCTGGGAAAAATATAAATTCTATTGCTAAAATAATCCCTGTGATAAAACTAAGGAATTTCACTATTTTGCGTCGACGACAGACATTTTGGCAGTAATAGCTTGCTTAATTTTTTCCTCATGGACTTAATGAACTTGACATTTGATTATGGGTGAATTTGTCCTCTTTACCTTAACCATGTATTATTTGTACACCAGGTTTTTAATAGGAGTAATAGGACCGATCAAGGTTGAACCACTATTACCATACTTAATTATATTGACGGATATTGGTTACACCAATAAGTTTTTTCCTGGAGATTGACCTTAATTTGATACCCTTGGCAGTATACAAGCTTATTAGGTTAAACACTGCCAATAGTACGTGAAAGGAAAGTTATTATGATTTTTTTTCTGTTATAACGGTCGCCCCAGGAGGGAAATAGAGGTCTATTTATAAACGTACCGTCATAACCGAAAATTGTTTTTAATGTTTCATGGGAGAATACCCAAATAATTTTTCTTTTTTTTTTTTGCATGGATCGGCTATGACGGTTATGAGGGAAATAGGGATCTAGTTATAAATGTACTGTTATAGCCGAAAATTGTTTGTTTATGTGAGGGATTTCTTTTAATTTAGGTTTTTTGTTGTCATTTCGTTTCTTAGCAACAACATTTCTGTATTAACTTATTTTTAACGGATGTTTTAATAATTATATGCTGATTTTAGTAGCCAATCATTTTAAACTGTTTGAAAATTTATATAATGTTTTTTTAACCTAGTAAATTATTATTATTATTTTTCCGAAAGAATTCGTATTTTTCCAAGGGTATTTTATTTATTATATATGCCAGAACATTATGCCTAAAGAAATGTCTCGAAAATTTTTTTGGTATATATATATAAAATGAGATAAAAAACTGCATTGATTATACTGACTAGTTGCTAGTTTCGATTTATAATTCTATCAAAGTATAATGTATAATCGATGATAAAGCGTATTTATATCATAGCAAATAAAGTGTATTCAGCCGTATAAATATAAAAAGGTTTCGTATTAAAAATAGTTATCAAAATGTATTGATCAAGTGAAAGTATAAAAGATGTATATTCAGGACATTCCCTCCTGCATACCACCCTGTTGCGCCCTTTCCCTTATGATAGAAATAACGATAGAAATAAAACAAAATGAGATAAAATTGTATCAGAGCTTTGCCAAGGCTCCATGCCCCATCACGACATTCTTGAAATTGCGTAGTAGTGTCCTAAAATAAAAGTTAAAAACGTATCATTAACAAGAGTAGCACCAAAATGGCTCCTTGCCTTCTCACGGCATTCTTGATGTTAGTACTAGTGTCTTAGATATAAATAATAATCTCAAAGAAATGCCTAGCAATCAACAAAATCGAGCTTTGCTAAGGCTCCAACCTTGTTCAAAATGTAATTAAGTTGGTGTCAGTTTATTGTTTTAAAGCAAGCAGGGGACTTCACTATTTTGCGTAGACGAGAGCTATTCTGGTAACATTGGCTTAATTCTTTTGTTCCCCATGGCCTTAATGAACGTGATGTTACGTTTAATTACAGTTAAATCTGTCTTCTTTACCTTGCAAGATTTGTTTGTACATCAGGTTTGTTCGTACATCAGCTTTGTACTAAGGAGAGTAATAGTACCTATCAAAGTTGTATCAATGTTGCAATATTGAATTGTATTGACGACGTTGGTTACACCATGATGCGTTGTTTAACCAGATATCTTTCTTAGACTATCTGAAGATTAATGAATGAATGACTGGCACTAAACTTTAGAGTAATGGCTCATCCAGGACAGTGTAAGTATCAAGCAGTTGAAGTATATTTGAAATGCCAATTTTCATATATGCTCTTTCATTTCTTTCTAGATATAGCCTGGCCCCCATTTGAAGAACTTATATATGAGGGAGGGATTTGTGCACAACCCTTAGGAATTGAATGATAGGAATTATAATTTGATAGAATGTTGCGAAATACCTATGAAATAAATATTTCACTAATCAAGAAATGTGGATGACAAGAATCTTACTGTATTGTTTTAAAATAACTATTTTAATCGGGGCGCAAAATGAGCAAAAGCAAATGTGTATAAGAAGTATAGGAGTCAAAGTGAATAAAGTATATGTTAACTAAATCAGTTGAGTATTTATTTGTAGAGAATATGCTAATATTAACATAGTTTTTAAATATAGAATAAATATATGTGAATAAATAGTTGTGATTGGTACTTATAATCTCCAAGAAGGTTTTGTAACGAAGAAGGATATTTGTTTCCATTCTCTGACTTATTTTTTATCCAACTTCATACACTTTATACTTTTTATACTATCCAAAATTATATACTTTTATCAAAAGCTCGAAGTGGCAATAAATACTCGCACATAAAACAAAATTCATTGTTGGTATTTAATACCAGGAGAAAAATTCTAGATTTATAATACATATGTAATATCTTTTGATAAATTATCTTTTGTAAACAACGATGAATGACACCACCACTGAAAAAGATTACCCGATATATTTATTTATTTGCGCATATTATCTATTACTTTATTTATT
>JAUZNK010087061.1:0-12778 GCA_035046665.1 Euphysa ruthae | reverse complement strand
TGAATGTATGTATGTATGTATGTATGTATATAAATTTATATGAAGTCGTTTACTTTTAGTTATATTAAATTTCAAGTAGTCTTATTGATTATTCTTCTTTGGATTACTCTTTAATTTTATTTCTTTAAAATGAGCTAAAACTTTAAAATTCAGTAGTCATTAATAAACACTCTTCCTTATATATTATTTTTATACACAACGCAGCAATAGTCACAAATATTACATCTCGCAAAAGAGAGACCTAAATAGATTATGCTTTATTGTCTCGATTGAATTATTTTCTACTGTTCATCTGTTAATAATACTGAACTAGAAAAGTGTGAAAAAATTTGAAAAATACGGCTCGAATTTTATAGTTAGCAAAAACGAAACTTTGCTCTAAATTATTTTACGCATTGTTGTTAAAAGCGCTATTTTTGCTTTCACGAGCAATACCTCCTAAGTTATTGTTTTACATTAAAACAGTAAAATCTTTTTCTAAATATGGAAATAGGTGGTTCCGTCATTTATTCTACTTGTAAAAAAAAAATTTCATCAAGAATTTATGATTAAAAAAATCATAAATGATATTATGGTACTGCTACGAAAATGAACTTTTATTTGCTAATTATAATTTACTTTTTATAATTTATGTCTGTAATAATGTTCCTTTAAAATCTATTTGGTAATAAAAGTATTTAGTTGCCACATTCTAAACAGTTAAGTCTATATTTTTGCCAGTTAGCATATAATCTTATGTGCAAGGAAAACGTCTCGTTTTTAAACATTCACAGGCAAAGAGCTTTAAAACGTTTTGCTTAACTAAATACTTGGAGAATTTCATTAGCATGAAATGTAGTGTTTTTACTTAGATAATTTTTATTCATTCTGTTGCAAAACCATAAAAACTTTACCTTATAATATCTTAACTTTAACTTTACTTTGAGAATGAAAAGGACAGTGTTATATTTAACGTAGGGAAGCAACAAATTGCCGACACAATAATTCTAGATGGGCCCAAGTGGCGCGTTTTGGAGTACTTAGAACGCCCATATGTGTCTACGAATTTCGCTAAACCCAAGAACCTGACCACATAGAGCTAGCGTTGCATTACGCAATAAATTTTGCTCAGAAACTCAAAGATAATATGAAAATAAATTTTCCCAGAGATGAGAGTCGAACTCGAAACCTTTTGTTCAGGAATTAAACGTCCTAAGACTGTGCCAACTCGGCTATAAACCTTAAAAAAAATAAAACTTTGAGGAAGGATTGGTACAAAAATCCTTTATGAAAAAGTCATTCCAATACTCTTATTTTTGGCTCCTTTGTTCAAATAAAGAAAAAAAAAAGAAAAAACAAGGTAAAGATTCCTCTGAAATTGAATAGAAAATATTTTATTGGAAGAAATTTCGGTAGGAAGAAAAAATGACAAAGTGCTCTACAAGTTAAATTTAGCATCTGCAAAAGTGAAGAAGGTATATTAAACAGATTAAAGTTTCTTATTTTTAAAATTTAATGATTATATTTGGTTTGATTAAATTGTTTTATCAATAGGGACATTTTGATGACAAACAATTTTTTCCTGCAGCTGATCTTCTATAGCTGAGTCCAGCATTAAATGGTTGTTGTGCATAGAACTCTCCTGTTTTTGGAAACTTTGAAATTTTACACTAAGAAATTAGATTGAGTTTATTGAATACTGTAAATACAAGTGTAGCAGGACACCATCATACTAACAGCCACTCAGTTTATAGCTTTATGCTGCTCAGGGTGTAGTTTGGCATGTAATTTGTTGATACTTAAATACCAGGCTTAACATGTAAAATGAAAATGTGGTTAAATCGGTGTGTAGCAGAGACAGCCTTTTAAATAATAAACCAATTTTTTTAAAAAAAATAATTGGCTGATTATCTCCCTTTACACTTAATACTTGGTCTACAATATACATCCAAATGTATTTGACTGTGATGTGTTGTTTAATGGGTGCATCTTTACAATTTAAATTCAATGAATGTTCTTAACTTTTATTTTCGATGAAAGAAGAGTGTATTATGTCATATACTTTTGGATATGAGTGCTTAGTTTGTTATCATCAAACCAACCAGAATATTTCTGTTTAAACATTTTCCATTTCCTTTAATTTTATAAAAAGTAATACAAATTATACTGTCGTAGAGCAATAACAAGTGAGGGCCCCACATTTCAATAATTCCTTATCAAAAACATTCTTTGTCAGTTTTAACAGTGATTTTTTTAATTGAGAGGTTGAATTTGAACCAAGAAACTAAAGTTTCTGAAAACTGTATGTACTTTACTTTCTTAAGCATGACGATGTGATTTACTGTATAAAGACTTAATGTAGATCCATAATTGTTAATTTAGTGCGTTATCCTTTCTCAAAATGTTTTGAAAGTTTGTAATGGCGATATGACAGTTAAAAACCCTTTTTCAAAAACCTGATTGAAATATATAAATGGTTTCCTCTTATTTATTAAATTTCCTTATTTAACCAATGACCAAAGGTTTTGGATAAAATTATCATCAAAAGTGTTTTGCTTTAGGTTTTTCTTACAGCTTTAATTGCTTTTTTAACTAAAGGCGTGATTTTTGCAATTTTAAAGTCTTTTGGGAATGCATCAGCATTAATTAAAAATATTATAAATTGAGAAAGTGCTTTTACAATAGAAATCATCTTTGATAACCACGAATGGTTTTTCATCAAACTCTGGTAACTTATTTAATTTCAAACTTTCAAATTAGCTGACAACATCCTCAGAAACCTTTCAAAATTAAATAATTTCAGCAAGATTAAAATCCACTCATAGGCAGGAAGCTAAAGATGAGTTTCAACTTAAAATGTGGAGCATCAAAGTGCAGATTTCAGAAGTGCAAGTAAGCACTTAGTAAACACAGAGTGGAGGTATACTCGATTTTGTACCCTTGATCTTGTTGTTGGCAGTTAGATTCTCTACAACTAAGCTTTCCGGGTTATACTGGTTTGGCAAAAAAGTTTTAAAATGATTGTTCAGAATATTAGCAACTTAGAGATTATCAAAAAATAAATCATCTAGCTTTATGCAAAAAGTTGAGTGAAATGGAGTTTTTTCGATGTTTTAACTCCAAAAGTTTTCAATGATTTCAAAATGTCTTTAGGTTTGCCAATATTTTCGATGAGATAAAATCAGTAAAAAAAAAAACCACCCTTCATTATTCCAGGAGAAGTATTTTTTAGTTAAAGTTCCAAGTCTGTATAAGTTTTTGTTCATTTAAATTTTTTGTTTATCCCTTGAGTTTATGGCTTAATGGTGTTTTTTTTGACAACTTCCATGTGAAAACCTTTCTGAGAATTTTATTTGATTTTTGCAGTTTTGAAGGGTGCAATATCATCAATAATTTTTTAAATTTGTATACACAAGTTATAAAAGCCAGGTTAACGCTATCAAAGTTCTCATTACTTGGAAAATTTTCTTGGTTTAGTATTTCATTTAGCAAGTCCTTACTTTAGCAAAGGAAACAGAATGGTATGGAAGTTAAACTTTAACTTATCCATTTTGGAGGTTTTTTTTTTAATCATCTTTAAGGATGTGCTCTAGAAGGGAAGGGGTGTAAGGTGCTATGCGAGTGTGATTCCGAAATGGTCGGGTTAGACCAAACATAAAAATAAACTATTTCTTTAAACGAATATTTGAAATAACAGCTTTTATGTTAAAAGCTTAATTGGTTTTGCAATCCAAATCACAAACATTTAAATCTCTTAGATTTTTCTTACTATTTTGGATAATGACTCAAAAATTGTTTGAGTCAGGGTTCCGAGAACTTTGTTAAATTCAGGTGGACTATAATTTATAGCCAATGTAAAAGGCTTAATTCGAGGAAGAATAATATCTTTGAATTTGTTTTCATTGCCATTTATTTATTAATATTGTTTTTGACTTGATTATCAATCGATCTTGGAAGACTCTCAGGTTATATAAATACTAAATTGTTATGTCCTATTTTTTTTAGATGAATTGATCGTTACATTTACATTATTTGTGGGTTTTTTTTTCGGGTCACGTGGTTTGACAACTGTGATAATTAAAAGTGATCCATCCAGATATCAGTGGATAGTGTTTGATAGTTAGACGAGGAAAAAGGTAAAAAGCGTTGAAGTATGAATAAAGAGTGGTGCAGTGTTCTTTGATAATTGTCGGTGTATGAACATATATATTTATATTTGTGAATAGGAAACTCCTGTTTTTTGTTACATTACTTGTTTATCAAGGATAATCAGTGTCGTTTAATTACATGTTGTTTTTATAAATGCCTCACTTTTAAAAAATCTTAGTCAGAGTTGATCAAATGTTAAGAAAATCTACAAGAACCGCAAATAAATTCTTAAATGAAGCCAAAAATTTGTTGCTTTGATTAAGTTATTACTCTGCTCTTCCACGAAACCAATGAAACTAAATATGGTGTTGATTGCATAGCAAAAGTTCCTTGCACTTTATAAATACTTAATTCAAAGAAAAGAAGTTTTAGTTTCTTCTAACACTTTTCGAAACAGAATCAGGAGCAGATAAAAGCTATTTTATTGCAGCCGATTCTTCTTTAGTTTATGAACTTTTTCTTTTAAGGGCGGTGTTTATATTTATGTTTACATTTTCGGTTTTGGCAAAGGTTCACGATCGTATCGAAGTCTAAAATATGAGCATCAATTCAATTATTTGTGGAGTTAGTAAGGACTAGATCGAAGTAGTAACTTTTTCTGGCGTCCATACTTGCGTAAGAAATGTCCAGGCAAAATGGAAAAAAAGAAATAAATTGGATATTAGACCCTACTAAATATTTGTTATTTGTTTCAGAAGGGATTTAAATTTGATTCTAGGTGTTTTCAATTGGTGCACTTGTAAAGTGCAAAAATACGATTTAGAAACTTATAGAATCCATCATAATTATGTTGCTAACCTCACTCGTATAGAGAAAAAGACATTTTTTTGCAACTTCAACGTAAAAGTAGGACAGAAATCGTTTTGAGAGGCATGTAAACCACTTTTACCCACTAGGCCTAATATTTATAGAAAACGAATACTTTTTTCTGAAAATGGCGATGTTATTTCTGACGAAAAAAGCGTAGTTAAGATATTTACCAATTACTTTGCCAACATTACGAAATCTTTAAATATTGGTTCATGGGATCCCCATATTGAACATAGCTGATTGATGTCTAATTCAGATTTTGAGTCTCTTTCAAGAAGTAAGGCAATCCATACAAATTTTCCCTGCTGTATTAGTTTTAACTTTGCTCATGTAGAACCCAAAGAAAAATATGATATATATATATATATATACATGTGTATATATATACATATATATATTAATATATATATATATATATACATATATACACGCACACACATGTATGTATTAATTATAATTACCATTAGGACATCCTGTTGAAACCAGAAGATTTCCATGAAACAACTATTAACCACAAAGCGAACGCATACAAGCCCTTTAAAAAGCCAAATATTTGTATTATATATTTACGGACATTTGAATCACCCAGAACCTATATTGAAACAATTACCACAATCAATTGCAAACAAGAATATCTAAAACATCATCGAATGATAAAATTTTCTTGCAAGCCATCCTTGAATACGAAAAAAACATTGAAAGAAAGTGGAATTATTGAAAAATAAGCATATATGGAAAAATAATCAAACAACAGTAAAAAACAACAAGAAAGTGAGAATCTTAAAAGGAAATTAATTTGGTTCAAACCCTCTTTGTTTCAAGTAATGTCCAGACAAATTATGGGAAACGATTCTTATAATTAATTAAAAAACACCCGATTTTACACAGTATGCATTAAATGTTCAACAGAAATACTGTAAACTTCAGTTACAATTTAAGAATAATTTTACCACTAATATTTCATCCGAAATTAGGAATATGCTATTTGCAACCAACCAGCTAAAATATTTTTGTGATTGATAAAACCAATTTTCCACTAGATAACAAATGCCTCACATCAAAAATCACTTACCAAGCAACAATTAAAAACAGTGATTACGACACCCAATTTTTACTATTGGGTCGTCTGAAACACCATTTAAAGACCGCTACAGAAGCCATATGAAAGACTTTAACCATGCAAAACAAAGAAACAACATAGAAAATCTCCAACCATTTGTCACTTAAAACATTAAAACAAATACTTTAAAATCCAATGTGAAGTGTTTAGAAATATTAACGGAAGCCCGCACAATGGAATATATAATTTATGCCGAGCAGAACAGTTAATATTCTTTAAATCAAATAAAAATCCAAATCTTCTAAACAGAAGATCTAAATTTTAATAAATGTAGAAAAGAAAATAAACTGAATATAAAAAACGTGAAAATAATAGACAGTATGGATTAATTTTGTAACTTTTTTTAGGTTTTTACCTGATTAGTATTAGTTGTTTCATTGTATACTTGCCAAAAATTGAACACATGGGTTTACAAGTGTTTTAAAACTGAGCACATGTGTTCGCAAATGTTTTAAAATTATGCACATGTGTTCACAATTGTTTTAAAATTGAGGCTTGCAATGTTAAAAATTTGTGTATTTAGAGTTCTAAAATTTTAAAGATAAAAAATGTTAATTCTTGAAATTAATTTATCAAAACCTTTATTGATTCTAAACTTTAGAAATAAAATTCATGACTTGGTTCTAAAAAAAATTTGTTACAAAAAGACAGTGAACTTTACAAACTCTCTTCTCAGCATATAAGTTATTCAGATGTATATTTAGTATAAGCATATATTATGACGCTGTTCTACATAATACTAGCCATTATTTTTCGTAAGATTTAAGTAGTTGTTTGCAGTGGAATATCCATTAGCTCATAGCTGTAAATTACACCTCTCCTGGCCTTAAAACAACATAACCTTTGAATAAAAATTATGAATAATATATAATTTGAATCATTTTTCATTTAGCAGAGGAAGCATAACCATGTTGACAAGATTTATTTTATAAAAGATAAAAAATTTATGTAGCAAGTCAATAAACTCATGAATAATAATTTTATAGTTTTTTTGAGTAGGTTTTATTCTGATTAAACCTCACACTTGCAAACTTTGAAAACGAATAATTATCAATGATTAACTCCTATTAATGCGAATGAACTTTTGAATGTTCAATATTAAACTGGTCCCACCTCCAACTTTTAATTTTTAAGTAAAAAAAAGCCAAATTTCTGAAATTTAGTCAAGTTTATAATAATCAAAGTTTTAACTGAAACAATTTTCCATAAGTTTTATATCAGAAATTCTTAGAAAAATCAAACAAAAAAAATTTTTTTTTTTCAAAATTCGTATTTAAATTCACACCAAAAAAGTTGATCTCGTGAAAAGCATTATTAATAATTTTGTCTAAAATAGTTGATGTTCTAAAACTTGTTTTATTTTTAAAAAAGCAATAAAAACAAAAAAGTTTCATTGGTTACATTATTTGAATGATCAGGTTTTTGTTTTTCAAGTAGGAACCGATAAAAATCCATACCTCCTCATGGCATGAACCAATGAGCGTATTTTATCTTTTTGTCTGTTTCAATTATCTTCCCTGCGATTGCTTACCGATCATACATTAATGATACAGGATCATCTTCAGCTTGAAATTTGTAATTCACCACCTACATTAGGCAGGACATGTTGAAAATGCACTCTATGGACAAATATTATAGTAGAAAATCTGTGTAAAAGCGAATGTCATTTTTCAGAAGGGTTTAACTTTTACTAGTATCTGTTTAAGTCGTTTTTCGGGAGGAGGTGATAATTTCTATCTATGTAATATTTTGGGTGGACAGAGATGACAGAAGTAGATACTATTAGACGTCTGCTAACAGTATCTACCTCTGTTATCTATCTAGAACTGAAATAACTATTAAAATTCTCATATAAATATGAGAGGAACGGGAAAAGAGTTAAAATTGAAAATAAATACAAAAAAATCATGAGTGGTGTTTTTTCTCCTAGACTCCTAGTATTTTAATACAAATTTAAGAAAAGGAAATTCTTATTCAAACCTGGCTGATTTGTGCGTTTTAGAAAGTACAGGCACCGAAAAAGGTAATATAGCCAAACCAAGCACTTTAAAAGATGTCAAAGCAATTTATAGTTTCCTAAAAATTGAAAAACAATCATTTAAAACATTCATGTACTTGATTTTTTGAAGAATGTTAATGTCTGATTCTCGCACTCATCAGCAAATCACCCAAGTATTAAGCCACCCGAATAAAGGGTTTGCATCTCACTTTAGATTTTTCGGAAAATAAGTTTAGAAATTATAGTTCTATATGATTTTAAAAACATTGTTAAGATATAAATAAGTTAAATTTTAAAATTGAAAACTTTCAAATGATTGCATTGGGAAAACTCTGCGACATTTATTTCATTAAACGCGAAAATGTCTTTACAAGCAATATTAGTGATTACAAGCAGTAATGATTAAACGGTTTGCTCATGTTTAATGGTAGGTGCTAACAAATTTTAGGAGTTAAAAATAGTACTCATGGAAATATTTGCAGAATTTAACACTTACTCATGAATGAATTTCTTTGTCGAAGGAGACGGCCTAAGGAAGAAATAGCAGACTGCACAGGCAAAAGATCCAAGTATAACAAGCTGCCTGCCATTTTTCTAAAACAAATAGACTGCATCAAAAGAACTTTTAGTAGCCATTAACAGCTTAATAGCTAATAATCAGACTGGTATTAGTTTATACAGCTTATTCTGTTCAATGATTTCACTTTCAACAACATAACTCAAACTCAGTTTTCACCATCTGAAACACTCCGAACCAGTAACTTCTAAAATTTAGGTGATTTCCACGACCCGGAAACAACTGATGTGAGTACCCTGAGAATGCAGGCAATGGTTAAAATGATGAAAAGCATAAAGAATCTTTGTGATTTTAAAAAATTTAAGATTCCTTTTTGAGAGAGACAAATAGAGTTTTGAACAAATCGTCAAGTATCTGAGGGTGAACTTTATCTAAATAAATCTTAAGAATTGCTTACTTGCTTTAAAATTTGGGCGAGTTTGCAAGTATAATAAAAAAAAATTATACGCATAAGTAAACATTTACTTAGCGGAAATCAAAGGAAGTTTTTTAAAGTTTATTTCTTAGCTTAATTGTTTCGTAGAAAGTCGACAGAAAAAAAAGTCTAAAATAAAGTAGAAAACAGGTCATTAAATGCTCTTTTCTTTAGATATTCTCCAAAAAACATAAAGTTAATATTAAATTGATATGCTGAGAAAGAAGCGTGATTAGCCTATTAGCATGATTAGTTTATGTGAAAATGACGCGCTATCTGTTGGTAGCAAAAGTACACGGTGTTTCACAACCAACATGAATAAAGTGAACCTTATAAATTCAAAATTTTAGCAGCTGTAAAAGATTTCTCCTTCCAAGATTAGTATGTAAAACATCTAGTAGAAGATTTTTAATCTGATCAGTCATACAGATAGAGAGTTAATATTAGAGTTGAGAAAATATCTTTGAAGTTAAACATTTGGTTTACCAATAACTAAAGAAACATCTACCTCAAATTGAGGTCAAATAGATAACAATTGGCGTTTCTCAATTTCATAAAAACATAGTTCAGGAGCCATATGATCTGAACAGCTCTTTTCTTACACACACCATCTCATATCAACAATCAGGAGGTCATAACCTAGAGATTTGAAATAGAGTTCTGGGTACACAAATAACATAAATGCATTCCTTTTGTCTTTTGTGTCTAAACAATGAATATGGTTATAAATGAAAACTGAATAAAAAATTTTGACCATTTCGAAAATTGAAATATTTTCTAAATAATTATTATCACAATGTATAAAAAAATAGAGATAATAAGAGAATCTTAAGAAAAATTACCCATGTTCAATTATGTGCTGCCTTATCTTGTTCGACGCATGGTTAAAACTATATGAACATTTTTTGTATAAAGAGGAGTATTTCAGTGTCGTTTTCGAGGGACGGAAGAGAAAAATATCATCATTGAATAAAATAAATGAAACCATTGAATCTCATGCCTTTTCATAAGTAACAGCCTCTTGAGTAGTTAATAGTTTGTGCTAAGTAAATGGCGCGTATGTTATTGCTCAAGAATAAATACAGCCTAACAAATACTTCGTTCACAATGGTTCGGTGAGGAATAAAATTTTTAGGTTTAAGGCCTAGCAATCACGCACACATATGTTGGAAAATATTTATGGTGTTTAGTTAAGCTATTAATGGCCTACACCGAATTTCAGATAAGTGCGTCTAAAAATTGTGATGTGTTACTTTATCTGGATTAGGGACATGTTGCATACTTTATCACCGTTCTTCCATGAGGGAAGGAAGGGATGCATTTGGTTGATTTGATCAGGAAAAAACTCATTTTTTTCCCCGTAATGAAGAAATCATGTACGGGGAATTTGTTTCGACCCTAAAGCTTAAGAAAAGAAAAAACTTAATCAAAAAAGCAAAAAGATTCAAGACTTAGGACCATCTTTAAAATCATATAAGGAAACAAATACTATTGACTATACTACGACAAAGTTGAAAATAAACCATACAATATTAAGAGATGGTTTAAACGCACTTTAACATTGACATTTCACAATACTGCAATAATAATGAAACTTCTTCAACTTTTCAAAACATTCATCATATCGTTACTCTTCTTCCAATGATAAAGATCATTCATTCCTTATAATTCCTTTCTTCATTCAATAATAAAAGATCGATTTAAAACACTTATTGGAAATGCTTTTATTGTAATTATACAAATAATGGAATTTCAATTGGAAATTTATTTCTATCCTTCTCTGAATACTTACCTCAATTTTCATTTTCCCGACTGTAACACAACTTTATTTCATGTAAACATAATATTTTCTGTGAAAATACCATTTACTAACATAAGGATAGTTTCATTTCTGATTTTTCTAAAAATTAACTGGTATCATGTGCTTAATTATATAAATTTTGATGCCAACCTTTACTTTGAATCTTTTTTCTTTAAAATGACTTCCCTGTCAGAACAAAATACTCCATTTAGAAAGGTTTGTAGTAAGATCTTCAGGCATAAAATTTAAACCATGGATCAAAAAATTTTAAAATTTATCAAAAAGCATAAAATTTTACATGCTAAACGGTCATGAGCAAACATTCATAGTTTACTTATTTCTCCTACTGATCAACCTAAACTTTCCTTACTCATACCAAGTTAAAAGTCTAGAAACGAAAATCTGAGCGAATTGGAAGAGAAAAATACTTCGCGTCAGGTGAATAAAACTATAAATTACGCGCACTCTTCCAATCATTACTTTAATTAATAGCGTTTAAATAGCGAATATATGTTAGATTAATTGATTATATCAATAGTTTTGACATTATGCATGTGTTCTGTGTTTTGGGATACGTAATAACTTTGTCGAGGAACCATGCAATTTCTTAGTCAAATAGGCATTAAAAGTTTGAAAGAAGTTCAATTTGCTATGCTGTCCTTTTTTTGTTTTGATAGTTAAGAAGTTTGAGTTTAGTGTACTTCTTACTTATATCTCAAACGTCTTACATTTAAACAGAGATAGTACATGGAAATGTTATAAACATCTTTTCTCGTCCAAGCGCCTACTTTCAGTAAATATATACCCTCAGTAAGCCCCATTTAGTTTGAACTTGGTTTGAATTTGATCCAAATTCCGATTATACATGCTGAAAAATTATTTTAGTTTATATCTTGCTAACTTTTTATTAAAATTTTGTCATACTTTTTTCTATTCAAGATTAGTTTCATAATCTGAAATTTTATATTAAGTACTCAATTAGTATTTTAAAAAATTAACCCTGCTTTAGTTTATGCAATACTTTTGTAACTTTATATTATCATTATATCTTTCTACATCTAATATATCTAATTTGTTTTTCGAAAAAGTTTTTGCCATATAATCGTTCTGTTAGAAATTCAGCTGTGCATCACTCTGCTGATGACACAAACCTCTTGTACAACATTAAATCAATTAAAATCTTGTTTAAAAAGATATATTATGATTTTAATTTTTCGCAAACTTAGTAAGTTAAATGAAAAAAAAATGATTTCTTTCAACTAGTATAAAACACCTTGGAGTTTTGATTGACTTGTCATGGAAATCTCATAGTAATGAACTGATCAAAAATCTAAACAGATCAAATGATATGCTTTCTTACATCGTCATGTCAACAGTAATACTGTTCATAGACTTAATTCTCAACTCATATGAGTTGCTGTTGTCAGATTTAAGGTTAAAATCGTAGTTGGTGTTAAAATAAAATTTTATCGCTTCATTGTTCTGCATTAAGAACCAATATCTTAATGCAATTTCGTTGTGACGTTTCTTTGAGTTTTCTTAATTAAAAAATTTCTCTGTTCACCGATCTTGTACGCGTTTAAATTACATTTTTAGTGTTAGATTTTTTATCGTTTGGTCTACCAAATTCAATTAAAGAATTTTTTTTCATATGTAAGATAACCAAACCTACAATACTCGTAGTAACAATGCCAAAAAACTAATCCTGCCCAAAATTTAAAAGTATGAACTATGGGTACAAACAATAATACATCAAAGCGTCTCTGAATGGAATAAATCTGTTACTGAGATAAACAACAAGTTTAAATATACAAATTCTTATAACTACAAAAATGTTTTGGATTTAAAAAGAACACAATTTAAAAGAATTATACAAAAAAACACACACATATATATATATATATATATAAATATTTATCTATATATAC